>JAIUCT010000001.1:39868802-39905354 GCA_021307375.1 Tetraneura akinire | reverse complement strand
AGCTATGTGAACATCCAAAAAAAATTTCAGGTCTCTATCTTAAAAATGCCTGAGTTATCGTGAATATAGAAATGGAATTCGTCGAAATTTCATTTTTCCCGAAGAATGCAGTTTTTTCGTCATTTTTTCGTCATTTTTTCGTCATTTTTTCGCCGTTTTTTCTACCGCATAGCGTCAATTTTGAGAAATTCAAAAAATGACCTAAGTAAAGTACCAAGTACGTCCACTTTACTACCCGAAACATACCCTATTCGTGAAAATCGGAGCATTATTTCGGGTAGTATTTTTGTACACAGACATAAAAAAAAACAAAAAATAATCACACATCATTGTAAAACCAATACATTCTTCGCTTCGCTCAGAATCTAATAAGGATTACTACAGCTTTTCTGGAGGGGGGGTCCAGTACCCTTGGATCCCCTGTAAATACGACACTGGTTATTACAGAACAACAGAACTTTGAAAAGTGGTGGCCGGCATTGGCGTACCGAGGGGAGGGTTAATGGGGGTTTACCCCTCCCTACATCAAAAGACTTTTTATTTTATTAAAAATTTAAGATAGATCAGTTCAATTTTGTTAGACATCATGATTTGATATACAGTATTATTATTAAACATATCATGTATTTAGATATTTCATGATAAATTAACATTTAACAATAATCTTTTCTTACGATTTATTGCCATTATTATTACAAGACATATCGACGGTGTTTTGTAGAAATGGCGTAACCCATAATTTACATATTTTTCAGGAGACACTAAAAACTGTGCAGAAAATACAGTTTTAATGAAAAAAATGTTTTAATTAAATTTTTGGAAAATAGGTAGGTACATATTATTAAAAGAGTTTGTATATTGATAAAGTTGATAATATCATAGAGTATTATTGTAATTGTTACTTAAAACAATTTATATGTGGGCTACGCCTATCTTACGTTTTTAATTTTCATGTGCCTTTTTGATTTTAGTGATAATTTGTGGGTTGCGCCCTTTTTACGTTTTTAATTTCCTTAAAATTATAATGTAAATTGTGTATAATCATAGTTACACACAAGATACTATATAATATCATTATTATTATTTTACCGCGAAAATTATTTTATAACTAATCAAACGTTTTATTATCATATTTTGTATGTAATGAACTGACGATTATATTATATTAATCTAACCAATTTAATAATATTAATAAAATTATCACGTTTATAGTGTAAAATATGTCAAATATTCATTGTATAGTGTTAAAAGTGTGGTACACGCCCTTTCTACGTTTCAAATTAAAATTTTATTTTAAAAAAAGGGCGTCTGTATTTACTATTTTCGTTATAGTAAAATACTTAGTTCATGTTTAGAAATACCCTTCTAACAGATTATGCTCCTAATTTTTCTGAAAATTTTGATACCAAAAAGTCGATTTTCGATTTTTGTGGGTTACGCCCTTTCTACAAAACACCGTCGATATATTATAATACGTATATTTTTAATATGCGTTTTATATATTTTAATATTTTAATTTATCCTATTATTAACCCATTACATGAAATAATCCTGCATGCGTCACTGGTGACTGGTGGCCGGTGGCACCATAGAAAAAGAATATCGTCCTAATGGTTCAAAATTTAAGGTCGGCCTGATTGTTAAAGCTCCACGTAGAAGTTTTATCTTTTAATTTAACAAAACTCAAAGATTTCAATTTTTAATTTTATAACATTTAATTAGTGCTGGAAAGAATTATTGTTTTCCGAATAGGCCCTAACGGCCTAGCATAAATTCAATTGACAAACATAAATACATAATATAAAATATAATAATATATGAAATATGAAATGGTCGAATACCAAATTACCAACTAAAGCGTGCATTTACTACGCAGTGTGGACTTTGGGTGACGGGTGTGTACTATTAAACATTAAAGTATTAAATATTAATTAGTGCCTACTGCCTAGTAGAAGTAGTTATGGGCATGGACTTGTAGTACTTGTACTTTAAATTTTTATAATGATTGGTAGAAATGGTAAGATTTACGATGACAATACTATGAACATAGACTATAGACTTATGTAATATGTTACGCTTATCTTATGACTTTTGAGTTTTGAGTATGATAAAATGTCAAACGATGCCTGAATGCCTGATTATTCATCAGCTGTGTTGGCAGTGTTGATAGCGAGGCACGCATAGAATTATGGTGCAATCATGCCTTGCGCGAAGAACCGGAAGAATAAAGTTATAAAGTTGATTCTTGATTGTCAAAATGTCAACAGTGACAACAGTAACAGTTCAACACTCAATGATGATCGGAATAATAATGTTGTGACAAATGACATCATGCCGTGCGGTATACCAATACCATGCATGTAGTTCAATATTATAATATTGTTAATTAAAATTTAATAATTTGTTATTTGTTATTGTGGTTGGTCGTTGGTGCCTTGATGGAATGATGGATTGAATGATTGATTCAATGATCGCACGAATGTGACGATGTTCAGTTTCAGTACCTCAGTAGTTCAGTGCCGCCCACCGGCGCCTCGTTTTTGGATGGCGGGTATGGGGGATCATTATAGATTTATAGAGCATAGAGTAATAGCAAATACTGTATTATGTCATAATACAGTATTTGGTAATAGGTTATGTTATAAAGCAAGAAGTCTTATATCTTCTATAGTTCTATGCGTGGTCGGACCATATCACTAGAACAGTAGAACGTTATCAACGGGACTATTAAACAGTGCTGCCGTTGCTACCGGCCTACAAGCTAAAACCTCTACTGTGGTACTGTATTACTGTCCCTGAGACTGTGGAAGTGAGGACAGCAGCTGACTGTCTTTTATTATTATTTTACTGGGCTACCGGTGACCGTATGTCGGGTAGCTGCAATGCGCGAGAGTGAGAGGGAGACATATTATACAGATAACAGTGAGAGAGAGGGTATGAGAGAGTTCGCGATTAAGGAGCAGCCGCGCGCACGAGCCCGTCGATAGACAGGAGTGAGATAGTGTGAGTAAGTGCCAAAAGATAATGCATGTGTGTTAGTGTGTGTGTGTGAGAGGGAGATAGAGTGATTAAGTGAAAGAGAGAGAACTATTAAAATTCGTCTATCCTTCTTTAATGTAATTCAATGGTGGACAAACCTCCCGACGGAGGCCGCTTAATTTGTAAATACTAAAATATTATATTATATCATAACATGAAAAAAATAAATAAAAAATACAATATATATATGTAAAATAAATATTCAGATTATAAAATATTGGTGTAAAAATATCTCGTGTGTATAATTATTGTATAGTTGATTGTTCCGTTCGTTTGTTTGCTGTGTGTATTGTGAATTTATGTATTATCTGTGCCGGCTGTGTGCTTTAGAACTTTAGAAGTATCCTGTATGGCTGTATAAAAAATAATATTCAATCGTAATAATAAAAATAATTACCATTCAAAATTCAATAGGCCAAATCGTCGATTTATTAATTAACAACTTACTCAAAAAATATTATCTCGTTTTGGATTTTTACTTGACTACTTACCATAGATTTAACTGGTTCTTCATACACCGTCCGCCAGTTATCATTACAAGTGAGTCGATCAAGAAATTAATACTATAAAATTTAATAGTAGAATACATCAAATCATAAATCAACAAAAAATTTTTTACACAATACACATGCATTGTGACCATTTCATTCAATTAATTCGTGTAACTTATTGTTTAGTATTATAATACATGTCTACAAATTTTAAATTATTTTTGGAAGTGACATGAGCTTTAGCGTATTACCATCACCGTAGTCGTATATAATGTATTATTATTATTTTTGTCTTATATCCATATTTTTTATGTTCTTATATAAGTGAATAAGTTGGATTTAATTTATAAATTATTATACTATTGTTATCTCAAATATTGTATGTATGAAGATTGAAGGGTCCAGCACATATAATTAAAATAAATAAATAAATAATAGGTTAATATGTATATGTATATATATATATATATATATATATATTTGATATTTGATTTATACTACCACAATTGTTATTCTTTTTAACACATCAAATAATATATATATTAAATGTTGATCAAATGATTTAAACATATTCTCAACAATATTCTCATTTAACTCTTTGTCAAAAGTTTATAATATATACCTAATGACGTCTAGATCCTGAAGCAAGCTGGTCATAATTATTTAAATATTGAATTCGTTTAATTAATTAAGTTTTAATCTTCAATGTTTTAGTTAATTAAGAACTATCTTCCACCCCATAACATAATATATTATTCTAAACAGTCCCAGTATCAAAATTATGACAAAAATTTACTTCAATACATCAATTTAGTTTTCTATTCTATTAAAACTAGTTTTAGGCACTTAGTTATTATATTGTATTAATATAACCAAAAATTTATTGAGTTGTAATTTGTGTTTTTTAGATACTTATTTTTATGCAAATGTGTATATCTAGATATGGTTATAATATTTGTATTAATTAATTTATAATTAAAGAAAATATTTTATTAAATATCTAACATACTAAGTGATAAGTTATCTATAAAAATTTCTAGTTATACTATTGACTGATTATATTGTACATTTGAGATTTTTGTATGATCTTATTAATTATTATGTTATAACCTATAACCATGAATACCGAGATGAAGACTAAAATTTAAAAAGAATCAATATTTTAGTCTTCATGGTTAGAACTAAAAATAATTACTATGCTATTTTATTTTTGCATTTAAATAATAACTTAAATTTATTTTTACTTATTTATAATTTATTATTAATTTATAATTTAGATAAAAAACAGTTTATGTAGATAATAGTTGTTATTGATATATTATATTACATAATATGATAATTTAATTACACTATTTATTAAATTTAATACTATATTTCATAAATTAAATGTATTGATATTGTAAAGAATAATTTTATGTGTATTATTAAGACTCAGTAACAGGAAAATCGATGGTGTAATGCTCTCCATAGTTATAACTTATAACTAAAGGACCCCATATTGCAATTATAAAAATAATAATTTTATTATTATTATTAATTAAATGTTAAAGTAACTTTCAATTTTTTTGGTTTTTTATTTTAGGGTCACAAAATTATTTTTGCTCCAAGGTCCCAAATGTTTGGGTTCTGGCACTACATATAAATAATTTTTTTTCTGCTACGATTTGCCGTCTACATTTATGATGGTAGACCACATGCATTTGTAGTCTGTATATGAGAGCAGCACCCTGTTATTATAAAAAAATTTTAATTTTTGTATGAGTACCTAAATTAGTATAAATACTACACAATTTTCTATAACTTTCATCTGGTAGGAATTTTATAATCATTCAAAAAAGAAAATAATTATTGAAAGCAATTTTTATTTTGATTTAAATCAATAATTGTATGAAATAACATTTAGGTATATGAATCTATATTGTTTAAATTGGAGTTTAAAATAATTGTAGGTTATAATATATTTGTTGAAGTAAGTATTTTATCAATTATTATGAATCACTATAAAAAAAAATATTAAATAAATATTTATATTTTTATATTAATTATGAAGGTAATATTTTAAATAACAGTTATCAATGATGAAATTTGGAATCTTCCTATAAAAGTATATAAAAACTATATTAAAGTATTTAAAATAGCTATTAATTTATAGTTGTAATGCTTTATTTGTATATATATATATATATATATATATATATTTGTATATGTTCAATGTAGAATTATATTTAGTACTATAATGTAATATCTAAAATTTTGAATTACAGATTTTTAAAATTTCAAATGAAGTGGTTAGGCGCAGGGAATGTACCTGTTTCCAGCACAAATAACATAGTGTTGAATAACAGTGGTAGTCATTTACAAGTAAGTTCTAACATTAATATTTTAATATTTTATTACCTAATAACAATTATATGTTTTAAAAATAATTTATGTTAAATAAATAGTATAATTACAAATTATAATAAATTAATGTGACAATGTTATTATAGGAGCATCAACAACTTAGTGAAAATGAATCAAGCGGAGAGAATGTATTACGACAAGCAGTCCAAGAAGAACCCATTGTCAATTATGTATTTGACTGTGCATCAGGTGAATCACAAGAATATGGATTACAGTCTGCTCCATTACCATCCAAACTCCCACAGCCAAGATGGCCAGCAGCTTCTGAGGACTGTTTTCTAGAACAAGTATGTTAATTCTGTTGTAATATTTAACTTTACTTACAATATCAAGAATATTCAATATGGTAATATTATGTATTTATTAGAATATATAAAAGGGAGGTTTTAAGGTTTGATCGACTGTTATTTATGTTTTAAGATGCAGGAGAAATGGAAATATTTCTCTGCGAAAATGTCTCAACCTCCACCTCAGATATCTGAAGTACCAAATGTACAATATCAATTACAACCAATATTAGTTAAAGTGAGAATTTAATGGGAAATTGTTTACTTTATGTATAATATACATATATATATATATATATATATATATATATATTATAAAGTATAATATATATTTTTACATAGTGATTTTTGTTTTTAAATTTATTTAAATTACAATTTTTTAAAAGTGTATATTAAATTGTTTGGCCTAATATATATATCATTCTTTTGAATTGGTTATTCAGATGTATTGTTCATAATATATGCAATTTATTATAATTATATTTTAATAAAAATACATTTTAAAGTTAATTATTTATTCAATTTTTGAAAACTAGTATATTACTTATGTAATTTATAAAATTGAAATTAAGAAATTAAAAATAAAATATTAAATTTTATGTATTTAATATCAATTATGTTTTATTTTGTAATAATTTAGTTTTCATTTTTATCATTTAATTTTTTAAATATTACTCACCCTGAGTATGATACTATTGATGCACAATATATATTTTTACTATCTAGACAATTTTTTATGTAAACTATGAGTTATATTTTTACTAATTAATAAAAGACTTAAGTTTATCTTTTTATTATATTTTTAAACTTGTAAAATTACTTTTAATTTAAAAGCTCTAATGGAACTGATTTATAATTCAACATCAATAATAATAAATTGATTATTGTTCTAAGTTTTAAGTAAACAATTTATATTATAATTGCATAAATATATTTTGTAAGTTTTTATTTTATAATTTTTTTAAAAATATTAATTCTATCAAAAATCAATGATAATTTTAAAATTTATTTTATTAAATAAACATTAGGTAATTATATATGGAATGTATTTTATTATTAATTAATTAAAGCTTTCTTAGATTGGAATTATATAGTTCCTGTTTGCGTAATTATTGTTGTTTTGGTTTTAGTTTCGAAACATCAGAACCAAAACCAAAACATGAATAATTCAGCAAACAGCAATAATATAAGTATTATATTATTTTTATAATATATTGATATTGGTTTTTTTTTAAGACACATAAAGTATATAATGTGCAATCATAATTTTTGATTAAACTTAATATTTTGGCCGGATGACTTGTACTGAAATGAATTTTTGGTGGGACTTAAGGGATATTGAAATACATTATTTGTGAAATATTCAAATTTTTGACACACACATCCAGTTAGGTTAGGTTATCCAGTTTTAGGTTTAGAACAAAAATGTAACAAGACCTAAAATATATCGGTGAATTCAAATCTGGTGATAAACATAGGTGTTGCCATTTAAAAAAAAACACAAGTTGTATTGCGAATGCACACACCATAAGTGTTAAAAATTTGAGAATTTTACAAATAGTATATATCAGTATCCCATAATTACCATAAAAAATTCATTTCAAAACAAGGTCATACAGCCGAAATATTAAGTGTTACCAAAAAGTTCGTGATCGTACTGTATATATTTTTATAATTATTTTATGTGCATATTATTTATATACTTGATTAAAAATATTATCTATAATTTTCTTTTCAAATCTATAAGTGGAATTGTGCATATAAAATTAATTTGATTTTAATATAGTAAAATTAATTTTATAATATGGTAATTGTATAGATTCATTAAGTAGGTTATTCTGAAAGTTAAACTTTATTAAAATACAAGCATATCACATATTTTTAATTTCTGGTTGCATGGCTATAATATCTGAGATATACCTACATATATAATTTCAATACCTACTTTATGTTTAGTGATGCATCTTTTTTTATATTTTTAATATTAATATGTAGTTTAGAAATTATATTAATGGTCTTGTGTTTTTATTAGTTGTATGTTGTAATTACTATTTACTAGTATACGAGTATTTCATACATTCATTTTAGTGCAAAGTAAAATTAATTTATTCGTAAATATATATATATATATATATATATATATATATATATTAATATATATGTTAAATAAAAAAATATATATTGTATTTTAGTCTGGAGAAGGTGGTACTGAACAGTATGTTTATGGAGCACCTCCAGGATTACATCCTTATCAGCAACATATGGCAGATTTAGCAAGTTCATCAATGGCACACAATTCAGCACATGCAATGATGTCAACACAGCAACAACATAATATGGATTTACATTTAAGAAATGGTGAAGTGAGTACTTATTGAATTTATATTTAATTATTATTATGTATTTTAAATTTTTAGTGAAGTGAAAAATGTATTGGTTTTTGTCTATTTTTTTTTTTTTTTTTTTATTTATATGTAGACCCTTTTTTGACCTTAAATAATTCTCCAATTTGCATGAATAGCATATGTTTCCGGTTGGAAAAATGGATGTAGTTGGTACTTTATTTAGGTCATTTGTCAAATTTTCCAAAATTGGGCTCATGAGATAAGAGCAACTGCAAAAAAATGATGAAAGTACAGCATTTTTCATAAAAACTGAAATTTTGACAAAATTGATTTCAATATTTCATGATAACTTGGGCAATATTGAACTTAGAAACTTGAAATTTTATTCGTGATGACAGGTACTATACATACGTGATAAATCGTATGTATGGTTATGGATATTATTTGAGGAAATAGCTTATAGCTTTTTAGCTATATAATGTTTGATAAAATTGGCAATTTAGGGTTGAAGGTCTGAAAATTTTACTGAAGTTTATTCAAATATTACTTAACATACTAACAAAATATTAGAAAAATCCCAATCATCAAATTTTTATAGTTGTCTAAAGTTGATATTTTTAGTGTAATCTCAAATTAAAGAAACCATATAAGTTAGGTTAGTATTCTTTTTCTCATTCTATTTCTCAATACTTTTATAATATTGAAAATATAAAAAAGAAAAACGTGTTTAAAATTTTATTAAAGCATATACCATATTGATTAACGTAATTCCAAAATATTAGAAAAATATCCAGTCTTGATTTCTATTTATAGGTGTTTCTAATATTTTGAGTAATACGTAAATATACTTCAGTAAAATTTTCAGACCTTAATGCCAAAAATTGCTAATTTTATCAAACCTATACATAAAAACAAGAATTTTATGAAATATTCAACGTTCTACATTTTGTAGAAATTTAACGTAACGGTTCCAAAATTTTACCACATATACGTATATATATATAACCTATGTGAACACCCAATAAAATTGTAAAGTCTCTAACTTTAAAATGGCCTTAGTTATTGTGAAATTTTGATATCGAATTCGTTTAAATTTCAGTTCTCAAGAAAAATGCCATTTTTTTGTCGTTTTTTCTATCGCATAGGGTCAATTTTGAGAAATTCGAAAATATGACCTAAATACAATACCAACTACATCCACTTTCCAACCGAAATAATATGTTATACGTGCAAATCAGAGCATTTTTTTGGGTAGTAAAAGTGTCTTCAGACATAAAAAAAAGAAAAAAAAAGACACACATCATTGTTAAACCAATACATTCTTCCCTTCTCTCAGAATCTAAAATACAAGCTGATACTACTGTAGAAGAGATACAGGTCTAAAAAGCATAGTGTTGAATTTTGATTAAAATTTTTTGATTGATTAATCATTACATTCAAGATTCAAGAAACAATTCTGGGAAAGTACTGTTAGATTTGGGTATTTATACCTTAATATATTTGGGTGAATAATTTAGGTGTTTTATGGTTATTTATATTGAATGTAAAAATTTTAATCTATACATATATTATCTGATAAACACAGCAGTATTAGCTCTTCTTTTTATCTGCAATCTGCTAAAATAAAATACAGTTATGGTATATGATAATAATATTATTAAATAGAAAATGTATTTTATTAATTTTGGAGTTAAGTTTTGTTAGAACTTCCGTTAGTAAAAGATAATAATTATTCAGTTACATTTATTTTTTTTTTAAATTAAAAATAAAATTACTAGGAAAGATGATTATAATTAAATTTATATTAAAAATATATTTAATTTGTGCCATAAGTTTCATTTAAGATTTCATCTTAAATTTAACTTGTAAGTGTTTCATTTTCAAACGCATCCATCCGGCGTCCATCAGGTTTTGTTTGCAAAGTAACAATAAAGTACAAATTAAACATGCCAAACAAAAACCCATTTGTAAATTGTAAGTAACGTAAACGTAGGAAGATTAAAAATATTGTTAGACAAAAACCTGAAGAGGTTGTAAAATGCCCTCGTTCTATGGTAGTTTACTGTAATTCACCAAATGAGTATAAAACTGTGTGGTTTTGTAAAATGTGTCTAACTGCTGTTTTGAGTGTAAGTGCTGTTTCTGTTCATCTGGCTAAGTGTAAGGAAGCATCCAAATGACCCGTGCCTGCTAAAAAAGATGAAGATTTGTGCTATATTTGTGAGTTTTGTAACAGAGTTTTTTTCTAGTAAAGTTGCATTGAAAAAACATATAGAACAACACGAAAACGCTTTAAGTGGCTTTAATGGAGAAACCATTGCCACTGAAGAATACAGTGAGCTTCAAGATAATAAAGCTTAATTTTTATTTTTATAATATTTAAAGTAAAATTTACCAATTTAAAAATTAATTTATTTTAAACAAATTAATAATTCTAATTCAAATTGGCTCTATATATTATTTCTAATTGGTATTGTGATTAATTATTTTGAATCAATTATATACTCGTACATCATTTCCAAAATTTATTGTATTTTAATTTGAAATGTATTAAAAAATGTATGGAAAATCACAATGTGATTTTCTGTTTTTCATAATGACATTAATTTAAAATGACTGGGTATGAATGGTATTTTCCAAAAAAATGTTTCTAATATTTACATTAATGTTTTATTAATTTACTAGATATTTATATTATTGGATCAGAACAAAATATATTTTCAATAAATATTATTTAGAATAATTTCTATTTTATTTAATATGACAAAAATATAATTGAAATACCTTCAAATGACTAAAATTTTAATATTATATTATTTATCTACTATTACAGAAAAATATGTGAAATAATTTCATTAACATCAAAATGTTTTAAATTTACTTTAATATTATTAGTAAACACTTCTTAGATATTTAAATGTTTTCCATATTATATTTCAATACATAGAAATTATTGAAAATGTGACAATGATGTTACTAATCCAGTATATACAAGCTTGATTATGCATCACATTAAAATTATACAACGTAATTATTGTTTACTTTAGTAAAATTATTACTGTAATAATAAAAATAATTATATATTATATATATATTTAAATTAATTATTTTAAATGTTTTATTGATTATTTTCATTTAAATTAGTATTATTGCACTTAAAAGTAATACCTACTTAATTTTAGATTTTGAGCAAAGTCAGAAATGGTTTTACAATGATGTGTCCTTTTTTTTCTGTTTTTAGGACTGAAGACACTTTTACTACCCGAAATAATGCTCCGATTTTCACAAATAGTATATGTTTCCGGTTGGAAAGTGGATATGTAGTTGGTACTTTATTTAGTTCATTTTTTGAATTTCTCAAAATTGACTCTATGTCAGCGTTTCTCAACCTGTGGTATGCGTACCCCTGGGGGTACTTAAGATGGTATGAGGGGGTACGTGAAAAAAAAAAGCGTAATGGCGGAAAAAATTATAATTAGTGTATTTTAAATGGTTTGGAATTTGTGAAATATTTAATAATGAGGCTGACGTAAAAGAAGAGTATCCTGAGCTTTCAAACAAAGCATTTAATGTTCTGTTGCCGTTCACGAGTACTATATTGGTTTAGAAGGCCTTTTCGTCGTACACGTACATTAAAAATAAGTATCGTAATAGACTCTCTGTGAGTTCAGATTTACAGGTTTACTTATCATCCGAGGAGCCAGATTTCAAAAAATTATGTGTCAGCAAACAAGCCCAATGGTTTCATTAAAATTAAATTGTAAAGTTTATATTACTTTTATATATATATATACGTACATTGTATGGCTAATTAAATTAATTAATAAATATTATTTTCAAATTGTCCATCATTGAACTTATTTCATAATAACTTATTTGTGTTGTGTGTGAATATATAAAAAAGGGACATTTGGGGGTATGTAAAGCAGTGGTGAGAGGTCAAGGGGTACGTAAATGAAAAAAGGTTGAGAAACGCTGCTCTATATGATAGAAAAAATGACGAAAAAGGGCATTTTACACGAAAACTGAAATTTCGACGAATTCCATTTCAATATTTCTCGTTAACTCAGGCAATTTTGAAGTTAGAGATTTGAAATTTTTATTGGGTTTTCACATAGGCACTATATTTATATGTGATACAATTTTGGAACCGCTACTTTAATTTTTCTACAAATAATAGGACTTGCAAATTTTAAAAGTTTTGAAAATTTTATTCAAGCTTAAATACATTTTACTTAACTCAGTTCCAGCTTCCAGTTTGTTGTGAATTATTACATTTACGATTTTTTTTATAGCTGTTTAAAGTAGAAAAAACTAGGAAAGGGATATTGGTGTGGAACTGGAAGGGTCACAGGTGTAAAGAGGATAGTGTTGAATTATTATTACAATTTGGATGCAATGATAAATCATTATATTCGAAAAACGATTTGAGCGAAGAACTGTCTGATTTTTGTATGTAGTTGACTCATTTAGGTGTTTTATGATAAGTTATTTATATTAAACGTAGGGACTGATAAATGTAAAAATTGTAATCAGTACATATATTATCTCATGTACTTCGCTCAAAATCGTTTTTTACTAATTTAATGATTTATCATTGAATTCAAATTGTAATCAAAATTCATCACTATCCTCTTTATCCCTGTACATCTTCCACATCAGTATCCCTTCCCTTGATTTTTAGTAATATTTTAATTGAAATAAATAAATTTAGTATTATAGACAGTGATCAAAAACGTATAAACTAATTATTGTGTATATTTTGAAAATTTGAACATATTAATATTTCTTAATAAGGAAATTAAGATATATTTTATTTATAAATATTAATATTAATATTGAAAAAAATCGAAAAATTGCGTTTGTATTAGTTACATTTATCAGTATTCTACAGATCATAGTTCGTGAAAAGTTACATTATAAATGCATATTATTATTTAAAGCATTTCATTATTATTTTCAATTATCCTTTCAAAAAGTAATTATAAGAATTTGAATATAATATAAAATACATAATCAAATTTATCTGTGGGTAACATTAAATGATTATTTTGGTTACTTGGTCAGAATTTTATTTTTATTGGTATAAATATATATATGGTTGGTATTTTATGGTTGGACTTTTTTAATAAAAAATCTATACAAATTCTTTAATTTTTAGTAGGTGTTACAATTTACAATACAAGTACATTAATATATTAATTTTATATTAAATTTAAGTTAGTGAAAATTGAATTTTTTTAAATTCCAAATTTTGGGATGGAGGGGAGTGCATCATCTCAGTCACTAGTCTTAGTTGCATAACTAATTCAATTTGTTTTAAGGGTTACTTAGATATGTAAAATCAAGTACATAGTAAAAAATGTTTTAGGGAAGTTGTCATGTATATTACATATATAATTATGATATGATAATAGGTATGTATTTAGGTAGATATAATTATTTTTGAAAGATGAGAATATTTTTCTATAAATGTATTAGACATAGCCTAATAACCTTTATTGGTATTATATTTAGTATTTACTATTATTAATATTACATAATATAATAGGAATGACGTATAAGTATATATATATATATATTTATATTATTTTCATTTCTTATATAAGTTATGAAATGACTGATAAAGTGATAAGTGATTACTAACTATTGAGATTTGAGACTGACTAATAGTGAATTAGTGACTATGTTGAGTATTCTGCGGATTAGCGGAGTGCATCAATTTTATTATTTAGGGTTACTATGGTTATAAAAAATTGTGATTTGTGAATATTTTTAAAGAACCAATATGTGTTCATTCAAATATATTAAATTGTCAACTATTACATACAATTACGATAGTATATCATTGCATTATTCATCATTATGTTTGCATGCAATATTAATATCTTAGTAATGTGTCGACTTAACATTTTTTTTTTTAAATTTTTCAACTTGGAATTTCCTATTGAATACATTCGTTGCATTATTTGCGCACATATATCTGTCCCACAAAGTGATAGTTAATACATTAGTTAGATTGTGTTCAGGATCTGTATTTATATTTGTGCAATATTATATGTAATTTTGCGCGTATTTTTATATTGTTCAGAAAAAATTAATTACTTGGTCAGTTCATTTTAGTTAATTTATTATATTATTATCTATTGTAAATTAATTCGTTATATTAATGTGTTATATATTGATATATTATATATTAACTATTTATATCATATTATGCCAATTAAATATTTAAAATAAACATAATAATTAATGGTGATAATGACATCAGTGCCTGTACGTCGTGATTCTATAATTATTAACTACTAAGTACTACGATGGTATGTATCATCTACCTGTTGTACAATATTTAAAATGGGCTTGCGCGCATTTTTTAGTGTTTTCGCTGTGAAAACGAAAACGAAAACGACAAACGGCCATACGGGGTAACATTTATGTTATTTATAATAAAATTACAAAAATTTTCTTTAACAATATAGTTTACTGTTTATTCGTATATGTATTGAAAATACTTTCATTAATTACGAATATTATATAAAAATGTAAATTCTTAAACATTACAAATTTTAAATAATAACAAGTACACAATATGTCATTCTCATTACGAACACAGAGGTTGACTGACGATTTGAGGAATAAATAATAAAATGAATGATGAATCGAATGATGGCGTACGAAATAACGAGCAAGAGCGTTAGAGCAAGTTAGAACGCGCGCGCATGTTTGGAGGAATAAATATTTTTACAGTGTCGGCGTAGGGAGCGCGCTAGTGTAGTACTGTAGTTGTCTTCGGCAGTGGTGGGGCGACCGGCAAGCGGTAGCCGCAGCGCCCGTAGCCGCAGCGCCCGTAGCCGCAGGCCACGGGTCCTCTACCATCGCGGCAGTGTGTGTCCGTGTTCGCGTGCGGTGTGTTGCGATTTCGGCATGCTCGTTGACCGTGTGATTTTATTGCAATACTCTCATAAATTTTCATCGTTATCGTTATTGATTGGCTCCGGCCACGTTTCGTCAACAGTTTTCTATCGTTCATTCGTCAGTCCATGTGTAAATAGTGTATAATAATATAATACAAAATAAGAATAGTAAAAATTCCTTGCTCGTATGTCGTGTGTGAGAGTGTGTATGTGTGTGTGTGTGCATGTTTCGTGTCGATGAGTATAACCCTTGTCGGTTACCAAGAAATTCCCGGCGGATACGTTGCTCTGTACATCCCTCGAGATATCTAAAGAAATCGCGTACGCGCAGTGGCAGTACCGACGGTAGCGCGATATTGGTTCCTCTGTAGGAAACAACCGCACGGTTTGAGTGAACTCGCATGATTCTGTCTCAGGAATTTAAAGCAACAACTATGAAAGATATGGGTACGGACATGGTGAGTTAGAACAATACAGTGTTAAACGATGAGTTTAGGGTCTGTATTGGGGTGACGATATGATGTGTATTGTACATTATACATGTAATGGTATGTTGGCATGATCAAAATTGGTTCGTGTGCGTGCGAATGTAATTTCGTATATTACTAATATTTACGTATTATATTTAAATTATATAAATTTATATTTTGTAAAAGTATGATGTGCAGTATGTATTATATAATTTATGTGCGCGTAGCGTGCTCGCGTCGCCGAGTTGTTGTCTATTATCGTGTGGTCGTCGTCGCCGGTCGCCGTTGCTTTTGTTCTCTGGCGCGCGCCATACGACAGACGTGTGTGTGTGTGTGTGTGTTCGCGCGCGCTAGACTGATTTTCAAGGTTAGGAAACGGCGTTGCGGCTAATAATTCGCACTCATGTTCATATATCTAATAAAAATACATTTTCCATCTGTACGAGTTTTGTCAAAAAAAAAAAAAAAAAAACGTGTTTTGTAAGTGCGTATTAATCTTTCGTAAATCCGAAATATTATACGACGTACGTACATACACGCGATGAACATTCATAGCAAGCATCTCTGAAACACCTAACGTTAGGTTATTATCGTCTTCGTGTAGATTTATCAACGATACGGGTGGTATAAGTTGGATGAATTATCGAAGGGGCCAATTCGATTGGAGAAAAAGTTTTTCCTATATAATTTATCCTTCATTGGTGGTTATCGTCGTAGCATTTCTGGAAGTAATTTTCTCTTTGTCCCTTAAATCGTTGTTGACACGGTATTATAATATAGTTTATTATTAATTTATCTATTCGTTTACGATTTACTTCAGTAGTCCAGTGTAATACTGTAATATAATAATATATTTTTACGCAAGCAGCATATTCAGTATTTTTTTTCTATACAATCAACACATTTTATCATGGACCATGGTGCGATTGTATTTTTTGAGGTTATGATTATAATTTCAATGTTTCGTTTCGGCGTGCGGTACGGACGACTGATGGTCGGTCGGTCGGTCGTTCGATGTGGTTGGTTTAGTTATTCTCAGTATGTTTCTCGTGCGCTCTTTCATTACCATTACCTACACTATACACTACTATTTCGTCCACCTAGTGATGAGTGTATACTATATAGGCATAATATTATTATGTCAGTTACGTAGGCGTTGTCGCTGAATTACTGGTTTACTCGTGTTCACCACTAGAAATGAAAAATATTACATATTACAGTTGATCGACACAGTGTTAGATATTGCTCGAATTGTATTTTTAATTTCGTAATTTGAATTATTATAATTAATATATATCAAATTGTTTTTTTTTTTTTAAATTCGACATTTTGGTGAATTATTATTGACGATAATAGAAAAGTTTTATATTCGGTTTCATACAAGCTTTTTTTGATTTAAAAATACACCATTGTTTTTAAACTCGTATGGATTATTCTATAAATAGAATATTACTTTTGTTAATTATATTTAATATAATATTCATAGGTATTTGATGTACCTAATATATTTTAATTATTTTAAATATTTTTGTGAAAGAATTATGTTTGAAGTTAATTATATCATTAATTTAATAATATAATTACGATTATTTTTATAAGTCTATATTTACATAAAAATGATTACCAAGTTATCCATATATATTAATAATCTTAAATTATAAATATTAAATTAGATAAAACCAAGGGAAGTTCATGTGGTTTGAAAGCCATGATGTTCAAAATTATTTATAGCTAAAAATACGTTACTTAAATGATATACATAGTCGTTAATCGTATAAATTCTAAATATCGCCCATCAAAAAGCAAGAATATATTTTTATACCTACTTGTCTAGAGCAAGTTGTTGGGGGCCAACATGGCATTTGTCATCAATCACAATTATATTAAAATTTAAAATATTAGGTATACTTTACCAGTTTAATAATATTTATATCGTGCCACTTTTTTAAATTTTAAACATATTTTAGGAAATTAAGATTTTTGAGAATTGTTTTTAATTATTTTTGATAATTGTTGGTTAATTATAATATACCTATTAAAAAAAAATAAGAAGAGCACTTAGAAATTATTTCTGTTCTTAACCGTCACCGGTACGTACACGAAAAAAAAATTTGGGGGGTTCATAGGTTCACATCAAGATATATAAAATTTACTATAAATGCCAGTATTTAATACTTGTTTATTAACTATTATAACTTTCAAAAATATTTCTGGGGGGGGGGGGGGGGTTGAATTTTTAAAACCCCTCTTGTATACGTGCCTGGTTCTTCATACACATTTTTCGATAATTTAGGTATTGAACTTTAAATTTTACTTAACATTGTATTATTACCTGAATTATTACTTATGCTACAAGTTTTACAAGTGGATTTTTATATTGTTTGTTGATCACATAGGCATTACCTAATAGATTGGTTTTATATGGAGAATATATGTTTATGGGCTGGGCATACCGCATACATCAATGTTATTTAAAATTTTAAACATATATATCTTACATTATCTAATTTAGATATAATATAAAATGAAATATTAGGTATTTATTTAATTTATAATAAACTGTCTTGTTAGTCATTAATTTATTACTCATTAGTTTATTAGGTACTAATATTTATAAACAATTTTTAATTGATTTGGAACCGTAAACAAATTATCAGTCTTTGTTTTCATAAAAATATTACTTAATAATTTTCTACGGTTTGATTTGCTCTTATATTCTGTATGACTTGTTTAAAAAGTAATATTTTTTTAAAACTAATTTTTATGTTATTAATTTATTACCTATTATATGTCTGCTGTTTAATTAATAATATAATAAAGAACATCAACCAATGTGGGCCAAAATTAGAAATTTGTATTATGGTGCGTGTATGAGGTTTATCCGTAAGTGCGTGCGACCCGTGTGGTTATTTCTAGATTCTTCCTTATATGAACGTATGACTATTAATGGTTTATTTTATACCATAAGAAAGGGCAGCAGGAAACTTACTGCGGGGATTCGGATAGGGAGTAAGTGAGCAACACGTGGGTGTCGGGCTTTCCCCCGGAGTTTGTTGAAACCTTACTGGGCGCCGGGCGGCTTGTCTGATCAATAAATCGTGGTATCTATCCACCGTAGCGTTATTTTCGTCACCGCTCACAATGTCTGTTTTGTCTTTTGTACTATATTAAACATTTTTGTTTATCTCTAACCACTCCATTTATAAACGTTTTCATGTAAACAGTATATCTACTCGATGTTATTTATCTTGTAATATAAAATTATTTTAAACATTTTTTGGGAAATGTTTAATAATAATATACGTCTTTTTTATCATTATGTAATAAGACTTAATGGTTTCCCAATTGTTTTTGACAAAATAACCTTGTTTTATTACGTAATGTTGTTGCTATCTTCTGTTTTTGGAAGGTTTCGTCTTATAGTTTACAAAATACTACTAGATATTATATAGAGGACTATTATGGATGGTATTAAAAATGTTTTTAATATTATATCAATTATTATTCATAGCAGTTCCCTATATCAATAAAAATCACTATTAAATAGTCTTATATACAATCGGTTATACAATATTATAGTTGGTCAAAGTAATGGAGTCTAATCAAGTAATGACTAATGATGAGTAACTAACTACTAACAATTAATACGGATTTATAAACTTTTGTAAATAATTCATCATTCAACAGTAATTGAGAAGTTGCATGATAAAAATTATCATAAGAATTTTTAGGTACATTTGACTGCGAAATAAATAAATTTTACTGGAGAATAAATTTAATAAGAGTTACCAAATGTTATTATATTTAATTAAAATTTATTGCTATTTTATTCTTATTTTAAATAATTAAAAGAATGTCTACTATAATGTATATATTTTATAAGACTAGCATTCTTTATAAAACAAAATAGATAATTTTTTAAAAACAGACTAAGCGTGTGGATATGATGTATTGAAATAATTCAGTTATAGTACCTATGCGAATTACATAGTTATACATAATAGATTACATAGTTAATATATAGTTAATATAATATTACAATATATAGTTACCTCTATGAAACAGAAATTAAGTTATTTTTATCAAATTAAAATGGTTCACGAATGAAATTGAAATAATTATTTGATGGAGGAATATGTTTTTTTTCTATAAAGTGTCAAGTAATGAATTGATTGTACGGATTTTTAATAAATACAATAGGTACTACCTATTACAATAAACGTATCTATTATATATTTATATAGGTACTTGATACAAAATTAAAAATTGTATACAATTACGTATACGAGTGTAACTATATTTTTTTTAAATGTAGTTTTGTAATTTACTTAGTTTGACTACCAATTAATTTTATTTGTTAAACCGTGTTCTTGTTTGTTATATTTACTGTTCCTCGTAATTATAGCGGATCAAATGAAAAACTTTTTGTGTTGTGTTTTTATTTAGTTTTATAATATATGTACTTATAAAACTAATTTTTGTTTTAAAATTTTATATTTTATCTTCTATCAGTATCTAGATTTTTACTTTGAACAAGATACTCGTATTATACTAATATACTAATATGTATCAGACATACGAATAAAATAAATAAACGATCAAATTTTTATTGATTTTTATAACGTTTTACCTCGCGTTTTATATACTACAAATCTTTTTATTTTTGTTAAAAATAATTCATGTTTGATTAAGTATTAGATATTATAAAATTTTAATACGAAATATGATTGGTTACAATAAATGCATTTAGGTAGGTAGTCATATTTTACCCATTGTTGATAAGAAAAAAGAGGTCTATTAAATTAGGCAAACTACGATTTGGTCAGATAATTAATAATTATATTAGATACTTGGGATAATTTTTAAAAACTGAAGTAAATATTTAGATATTAATTTTTAGTTAATTTATTTTACTTAGAAATAGTTTTGAATTGTTACATATTTTGAATAGTTAATTAACTGATCTAAAATGTTAATATAAAATGAAAATTGATACTTTCTTGTTTTATAATATACGAGTATGTACGTAATAAACTAATAACCAAACTAACCGTATTTTTAAATTTATATTTAATTTCCTTAAATTGAACTTCGTAACTATTGACACTATTTTGTGTTTTTAATTATTTTTATCTTAAGCCACGTTTAGCACGTTTATACGGTTCACTTTTGATTATAGATTGAACGATGAATGAAGTTGAATTATGTTCAACTTTTGTTCACATTAAGTGAATCATCCACGTTCTGAAGCCCATTCTTTCAATAAATTTGAAGATATTCTCATTAGTCATTACATTTCGACGAATAACAATTAACCCATGGTTTAACCCACCAAAGTCGTTTTTTTTTTCAATAAACTTTCTGTACTCATTTATCAGATATTCACTTATTCTAATTCGCTTATTATAACAATTCCTGTATTAAAAATTTCTCGAAAATTCATGTTTTAAAAAATTAATTTAAAAATGATCCTTAAAATACGTATAGAATAAAGTTGTGTATTTAAACATATAAATTTCATATTTATCGAAAAGACATTTTCATTTGTGATGAACTGTATAAACAGTTGTTTGCATTTTGGATGATTCATGGATAATTTATCTAAAATGATCATCAAAATTCAATCGTGTGAACGCAGTTTTAGTTTAAATACAAACACGTGCATTAATATCAATAGGAATATTTCAATAGAGATCATTCTCTTGCCTTCACGATTTACATGTTATAAACAAAATATAATTTGGTATTGGTTATTTCCGAGGTTATTTCATTAATTAATTAATTATAGATTGTTGGTGTTTATATTTGACAAATCTTTAGGTACCCCATAAAATAGGTAAATATAAGTATGTATTTTTTTCGGGTAGTCCCCAAAATAATTTTCAATTTGAGTTTCGTTATTGATTATAATTGATAAAAATTATTGTATTCAACTTTTGCTTGGAGTTAGCTTTGTAATATATATTATAGAGTTTTTATTTAAATAATAAATATTATTACTGATTTGTTTACTTATAATATTATAATACATATAAATGATTTATTTGTGAGAAGGTCAGAGGTGTCATTTCTTTTTTTTGGCAGTGGTACAATATGGGAAAAATGAACGAGTAAAAAATCTTTTTAGGGAATTTTTTTTCTTTGGATAGTTTAATCACATCGATGAGAAACTGTTGACCTATAATTTTGTTATTGTAGGCTATCAACAAATAATTTCTGGAGGACATTATTTATAATTATGCAATAACTATTAAGTATAACAATGTTTGAGTTATCTACAATGTAATTTAATGTTTACCTTGGTATAATATATTATTGTTTATATAATCAATTGATTTAAAATATAAAAGTTACGGATTGGTTTATAAAAAAATATAATATGTATGGATATTATTTACATTTAGTTTAGTTAATTATGTAAAATATTTTTAAAAAATTTCTTTTTTAAATAAGTAAATAAAATTATGCATTAAATATTATAATTAAATTAGTTTTAATTAGAATGCGTTTTAAAATGTATAATTGCCAATGATTTATAATTTTTTTACGGATTGGTTTACTAAATAATATATGTGGACAAATATAATTAATATGAGGATATATTATACATGCAATGTTTAGTAATAAATAATTTTTAAATAAATAAAGTATACCTATTAATTAATATATATTAAGTTTGCTATTATTAAATATTTAAAATATCCCAATGATTTAAAAACATATTAACATTACGGATTGGTTTACCAATAATTGATATGTGGATTACATACATATGAGGAGATTTATTACTTCAGGTATAGACTTAATGACATATAAATATATTATAATTTAAAAATTCAGTGTAATATAATTTTTTAATATATCTAATAAAATCGTTCATGTTTTAATTATCAAACACGTGATGGATTTTTCTATATAAAATATATACTATGGGATAAAACCCTGGATAAAATATATATTTTATATGAATAGATATTAGGTATACATGTTGTTTAGATATAGATATTGTACTTATTTGTATTTAGTATATCGAGTTTTGTTGTTAGGTTATTTTTTATCCCCAATGATTTAAAAACATTAAAGTTACGGATTGGTTTTCCAAATAATACATGCGGACAACTATTAATATGAGGAGATTTATTATATTACATTATTGTTTAGTTTTACTATTTTTAATTTCGTACATATTTGTGTTCTTAAAAATATATTTATTGTAATAATATCTTCGGTTGATTTATTAAAAAACATAAATAATTTATTATAATTCGAGTATGTTTTTATACTAGTAATGAATCACCTATGATTAAAAAAAAAATGAAGTTACGGATTGGTTTACCAAATAAATAATGCGGATAATATTGATATGAGGTGATCATTATAACTTGTATATTTTTAGTAGAGTAGGTATAGAGTTTTTTTTCATGATTTTTTTTTAGTACATTTATTTGGATATATCAAAAAATGTATCGGTCTTTGAATATCTTAAATTAAAATAATGTATAAATAATTTCTTCGATTACCTATGTTATGAATAAATTTATAGTTATTTTTATTGGTTTATCAGTTAATAAAATACGGACAAAAGTTATATTATGGATTATTGAAATTATACCAGAGGGTAATACAATTTCGATTTTAATTAAATTTTCTCCGTACATATGTTATAAAATATAAATAGTTCAATAATATTCATAGATGAAAATAAAATCATAACGTTACTATTGATGTGTAATTTTCGTTTTTGATATTTAATAGGTAAGTATTTCTGAATTCTATTTTATCATACTAGTTTAAAATTAAACAAAAAAATAATGAAAAAAATAAGGATACATTATTTATGTCATAAATATTTTTCTCGAATTCGTAATTTTATATTATATTTCGTATTGCTACGGGATCGTCGGATTCGGCGTGTACTGCTAACGCTATATAGCTCGTATATAGCTGGTTGCTATAATACGCTTCCGATTTTTCGGTGACGTAATATCATTGTGAACGGTGATTGTTGTGCAAGACGGACGGCAAAATTATCGCTGCTGCTTGTCTCAATCAAGGGACAGTCACAATAAGTGAAAGGGTGTCTGTTTACGGAATTTGTTTATCCTACTCGTTATTTATTTTTCATATTCCGGAGTCGTCGTATATGACATTATCCCTCTCGGAAACTCGCTATAATAAAATACCCAACCCTCGTTTTCGTATATTTTTGCGATATCGATGGGCGTGCAATGCAGCATCGTGGTGATGATTTTATAGGGGCGCTGGAAAGTAATAATATATTATTTTCATTCTATCCTTTCTTACTCTAACGTTCGTGTAATCACTAGTTAATATAATAATATTTATGCATTGAGGGTCTTACGAAATCTGTGAGGAAAATTAAATACTCGTAATATAGAAAAAAAACGCCAAAACTCGTCTGCTATTCGTACTGCTCGCTTATGTTAGTGCGTCGTGTACATGTAGCTCAGCGCTCACACGGCGTTTTCGTTTCGTTGTTTCGTGTAGGAGTCGTTTACAATATAAACGTGAGTGTTGCGTTCGCGTTCACGTTGAACTAGCCGAGAAGTAGTGACTAACGGCCGAGGAAACCTTGGTGCGGACGTTGTCCTCTATCGCCAAGGTCAGCACCTTAACTCTTCTAGTGCCCCTCTTCCATCGCTGTTGACGCCCGAGTCTTAACCAAACGTTTGCTCGTCGTCGCCGTTTCCTCCGTGTGCATGTGAACGCGTACATACGATACCGAGTGGTGCAACGGCAGGAGGAACATTCGTTTTTTGTTTGCTCTGCTGCTGCACGCATTGTCCGGCGATCCCTTAGACTTAGACGATACTTTTTCCTCCATACATACGATCGGCGTCTATTGCAAAACCGGTTAGAGATACTCGTCACTGTTATATTGTTGTGCGGCCACAGTAGGTTTGGTTTTTATACGCCCGTGATCAACCAGCACGGTTATCGCGCCACCACTACCGCTGTTGTGGCATGGCATATTTATTTTCGGATCGGGTTTCACAGGGGGGAATAATATAATATAATAATAATGTGTGTGGCGTGTGCATATTATGTGTACTTAAAAATTAAGAATAATACGGTAACACCTACCAACTAGGTTCTTGGTTTACGGATTAAGATTACCAATATTACCGTGTAAACTTTAATTAAAAACCACGTTTTCAAATGATTATTCACAAAATACACATACGTTTTGTGTTCAAAGTCGAAAGTCAAATTTATTTTTAAAATATCAATAGAAGTATTTTTTTGTTAGGCGTACCTGTATTTATTTTACTTTATTAAGTAATTTAACATTTCTTATACTCGATGGCAAACAACAAAGCTACATTATTGATGTTTACGTTTACACCTGTTGGTCTTTTGTTTATTCAATTATAGCATGCCTAGTATTTTAATAATTTCATTATCTATGTGTACTAAAGTAATGGTTATAAAGTCTGTTTACTAGTTTACGTATAATATAAAAATAAACTGAAACTTCTCTTATTTATTATTTATCGGATCTAGTAGGTACATTATCTATTTAATGTATTTCAATTACATTATAACTAAAATATGTATATTTTTTTAAAATTATTTATGATTGCCAGAATTTATTTCATATTATAATAAGTTATGCATAATAATTGCTGGAGAACAAACTTATCGTCCATTTAGTTATGTTATCGAAATATAAATTGTTCTTGTGTATAAATTACATTTATTATAAATATATATATTATTATTAAATATATATTATAAAAACTAATAAACCCCAGAATAAACATTTTAAATTTATATTATGTACCTACTACTTTCATCATTTTTTTTAAAAATTTATACTCTTATAATTATTAATTACAAAATAATATTATGTACTGTATCTCTATCTATAAACGGATATTAACAGAAATTAATTACTATTGTAAAATAAATTACAATTTAGTAGATATTTTCCAATTTTTTTTTTTATTATAATCTACAATCATAATATTTATATAGCTTGAAATTTAGTATCAAAAATTAATTTTTTAGATGAAGTTAAATTTTATATTAAAAATTATAAATTTAATTGTGCTACATAATTGATTATAATTATATAAATAATATGAATATTTGAATTTAAATTTGTGACCATTTGATTACAGATTGCATCATCAACAAAGAAATTATGGGGTGTTGAAGAAGGCAAAGAAGACGGAACTAAAGGAATGCTTAATTTAAATGACCACCATCATCAAATGTGGAGAGATTCTACGTGGAGTTCAAATAGTAAGTTTAAATAAATTAATTAAAATACAATTTTTTTTATTTATTATAGTATTATATATGAAATTATTTTAATCCATCTATTTCACTATTAAAATTTATTATTTTCTATTAAATATATTATTTGCTTACATATTTTTCAATGGCTAATCATTTTCTTTATTATGAGACTTAATAATCATTTAAAACTATGGTATGTCATCTATTGAAATTGTAATAATTAGTATTTAGTAATTAGTATGTAGGATTTTTGATTGGTTTGAGGATTTATTATTTTTACGAGATTTTATAATAAATTCAAAATTTAATTTCCATTTCTTATATTTTTTAAGCCTAATATAATTTAGTTGTTTCATATGAATCTATAATTAATATTTACATGAGTTTTTCAAATGTCTTGTATGTTTCAATTACTGTATTTAATATATTATAATATTTAAATAAATTATAATTTAAATTAGTAGTTTGTTTGGTTCTAAATACTAATAATATTTTATTTTTAAGATTTGTTATTAAAAGCAAATTACAATATGAGGATTATGAAGATACATTTATTTATATTTTATAGAATATTAATTTATTTAATTTTTTAATTTGTATTTTAGTTTATAAAAATGACTTCTATAATAATTTGAAAAACAATTATACTAAATTAGAGACTATTGCATTGGAGATTTGTGTAAATAGTTTAAAAATAGATAGACTCTGTGTAATCACTGATTTTTATGTATAGTTATTAACTTAATGCTATATATAATCAATAAATTTCCTTGAAGTATGAATTATGATAAATGTCTATAATTAAGAAAATTCTCTAGGTAATTGCGAGGGTAATTGTTAAATAATGTTTTATTTTATTTATTGTACAGTCTTTATAAGTTATTCAAATATTTATTTCTCCTATTGATAATTATATTGTAAATGATCTGTTATAATAAAAGAAGTTACTATTTTATACTAATTTTATATTATAGTAGTTATATATATATATTTGGCCGACCAAAAATAGTTGGGAGAGAAGGCGAAGTAGAAGAAGATAGTAGTTATATATATTTATATATAATTTTGTTACCTTTATTAGTCTACAAATATGTAACAAACTATTTATTCAAATACTTTTTATTATAATGTTTAATAAATACAAAAATTAAATAAATTTATTCATCGTTATTTTAATAATGTGCCATTTTAGAATTTAAATTTGTTTTTATAATTATAACTAACATTTAATTAATTTTTTTTTAGCGAGGAGAGGTGCTGGCTTTCCAGTTGGCAATGATTCTGGAAATATATTATCTCCAAGATCTTCAGAATCTGGTATTGGCATGAAGATGGTTGAATATGTTTTAGCTAGTACACCAAATAAAATGGAGACACTAGAGCCTAGAATGAGAAATTTGGTTATTGTATGTAGACCTAGACTTAATAATAATTATACTTGAAATTATATGATATATTTTTTAGAATTCAAATGATGGTGAAACTATAAAAAAAGAAAAAGATAAGCCACCTGGTTCTCCTTATGATTCTGTAAATAGTAATAAAAAAGAAATTGAAAATGGAAATTGTTCAGCTGTTGTTCAACAAAATGGAATGGTTGTTGTACAGAATGGCCTAGATGAAGATAAATATATAAAGTTAGTGTGTTGTGTTACTTATGAAGACTGAGTAACAAAACAGATACATCTTTTAATATTTATATTAATTAATTTATTATGTTTTGTTATAGATTAATTTTATTTATAAATTATGCAAATTTTATTAATTCAAAATAGATTAAAATTTTTTTTTTTGTTAAGCTATTTTATCTAACAAAAGGATAAATATTTTTGTATCATAAGTTTTTTATTGTTTACAAATAATAGAAAATATTTTTGTTGTTAATTAAATTGTTTTGTTTAGTTTTAAATTTTAGAAAGATTTTGGTAATTATTGTTTTTTAAATGTAAAAACTAATATCGTTATATGTTGAACGTGAACAGTTGATTTCATACCATGCTCATGTAACCAAAACAATATTGCCAATATCGGCAGAGGCACTTTCTTGCGCAAGTGTAATACAATCAGTGCACTGAATCGACATACGATATGGAAAACGATATAAGTTAATGTAAATGAATTAAAATTGTCTCTACCATTGTTATAAATACAAATTTAAAAGCTAATATTTATTATGTCTATTTTATAATTGTTTTTCATAATTAATTATAGTAAATGAGTGTTATAGCATAGGAGTGCGTGTATGCAAGTGTATACTCTGAACTGTACTTTTATTCAAAGATCACATAATATATCTTTATAATGTGATGTGGCAATCATCTAATCTTAAAATGTTGAACCATAAGGAATAAATAAAAATAATAATTTTCAGTTTTGAAAAAGTTAATCTTTGAAATATTGAAATTGTACAAGTAATGCATATCAGTAACTGATTACTTTACAATCTGTATTATTACATTTCATATTGCAATTCATGTATCGTGTAATGAAATTGTATTTTCAAATTAAATTTTAAAATATTTAAATTAAAGTGAACAATTACGCAAGTTTATAGCTGTGCAATTAGTGTTGATATTTAACAAATTATTACAACACAAATTCACTTGGAAAATATGGAAATATTTAAAATTTTCCATCAAGCAAAAGGGGGATTATAATGGTATAAATTAATATACTTCTTACAAATTATTGAATGTCTTAGCCAGAGAAAAATAATTTAATAATGTTTTATAAACTTTTATATAATTGCAAATATAAATGGTTTAATAAGATAGGCACATTTAAGTTTGTTGCATACCATGAAACAAAAGTCAGCACGCCTATGTCTTATAATAAAATTAATTTGTATATATGTTTAAATAATAATTTATAAAATAACGGCTTATAGTTTTAAAAATTACGTTTTTTCTGTTTATTAATGAATATTCTAGATGTATACATGTATTAAATGTTAATATTTAATCGGTAATTGTTAAATTAAAACTAGATTACAATGTATATAATGAATCAAACAAAGTATCTAAGACTACTAAGTGATAAAATTATTTATGATCTCTGAATAGACTTTATAGTTGATTACTTATTTGTTTTTAATGTAATTTTAATTGGATGTTTCACTTTGAAAAATATTAATTCAATTATATGTTTTATTTATATATATATATATAATGTGATATTTAATTGTATTTATATTAATAATAGTATACTATATTGTAGTACAATAAAATATTTATTTATTGTATAACTGCACAACTAATTAGCACCATACTGTTTAATTACCATAACACCATTCATTTGTGTATGTTAAATTTATTCGTTTTTTAAGCTCAATAGATTGCTCTATATGGATTTATATAATATGTATATTTAATTTAAATTAAATATTATTTTTATGTATTATATTAACATCTACAGTATAAAATAGTTTAATTAATTTTATTTTGATAGATACAGCATGTTGAGAATATTTTTATAGGAAAAAAAGAAAAAACTACTAGTGTTGAAAATACAAAAATGAAAGAATTTTAAGTGTTATTAATACTTAAATTTACAATATATACATTTATCTTAATAGTATACATGTTGATCACATATATTTTATAATATACAATTGATTTAAGATAATATATAAATTATTATAGTATTACAATCAACATTAAATAACAAAGTCAACTTTTTTTTTAAGGCTTTGTTTTTATGGTCAAAAAAATTTATCCTTTTCTATGACCACAATTCCATATTTATATAATATTCCATTATGTGCTTATAGAATGCATGTATATGACATTTTTATATTCCAATGGAAGCATTTATATCTAGTTTCTTGTGAATTCTTACAAAATAAGATTAATTTCTGTTCATTATATATTAAAATTATAATTTTTTTTTTTTTTATCAATATATACTTATATATTCTTTAACAATAGTTTGATACTGTAAAACATGTTAATGTTTGATATGTATTATATATGTATAGATTTTTAATAAAATAAAATAAAATAATTTAAATTTATAAATATTTATAACGCATTGTTGATAAAATAAATTTTACAATATTTTTATAAACTAAAATTATATTTTAGTATTATTTTTATCAATAGATGATATAAATTAATATTTTATGAACAATTAAATAAAATTTAATAAACATATTTTAGTTTTATTTTATCATAAAGATAGTATATTTTATTATTTTTGGACATTATATTAATATGTTGTTTTTAATTGTATTTATCTGATTAATAGTAAGAAAATCTCTTAATGTTATTTCTAATACTGTACCTCATGTAAATATAAAAATAAGAAGTTGATGTAATATTATATCATTTATATGTGATAACTATTATACTACCCAATTAGTTAATTAATTTTATGATGTTTTAATTTTATATTAATAATTATTTAATTAATTAATAATTATTAATAAGAAAAATATATTATGTTTATAGATATTGATTTCATAAGTAATTAATAAAAAATTTTATTATAATTTATATTTGTAATAAATAATTTTTTTAATATTTAATATATTTTTAATTGGCTATATTTATAATTTTAGGCCTAGTTTATTTTAATAAAGGGTTTAGGAATCTAAAATATGTGATAAAAATAGATTATCTATGTATAGTAATTATTCTTAAAATGTATTTAAAGACAAATATATTAGTTATAGTTACAAGATACATATGTTCAAAATTTGTTAGAAATTTTATATATGTTTTAAACTAAAAATGTAATCATCTTAAATAATGTAATAATGTAGATTTTTGTTGATGAAAAGTTTGTTTTTATATCTATCTATCTATCTATATATATATATATATATATATATATATAATAGTTTATATAATATATAATAATTTGTTTATAATATTAGTTTTATATGAGTTTTTAAATATTTTTGGGGTATATTATGTATTTTAAAATTAAATTAATATTATTAATATTCAAAAATATTTAAAATAATATGTAATAATAATTAATTGTTAATGATATGTTTATGTTATTAAATTTTAGTATTAAAATAGTATTTTTATGAATATGTTCTTAAAATTGTAGGTATCATAATTGTCGTTTCATAAATGGTATAAGGCTTATTATGACAATATATAGTTATTAATTGGTTATATATATATATATATATTATAAATTTTACTACTTAACTGTTAAGTAATAGTGTGAATCTGTTTTACTTAAGTCATTTATTTGTTTCATAAATTGATTCTACATTTTATTGTTATATGAATAGTTTTTATTCTTTATATATTAGAGTTGTTAATATTTTTTTCATAATATGCTGTATAATTTATGTATACATTAATGTAAGTTTTATTATATTTAACTGTTATTTCATTATGTTCATAGTATTTGCATAATTTATTAATAATTACTCCTATTACTTTATTAGATGTTATAGTATTATATACTAATGTAAAACAAAATTTATGAATATAATTTTCATATTTCAGCCGGCAAGCGTCGCCTAGTGAAGAAGAAATTAATAAAAATGCAATGAATGCAGTATCGGGTAATCAAGTTGCTAATACTGGTGCCAACAATGTAGTAGTCATTGATGGTCTGCATGGTGCCCTACATCAAGGACAATTAATGAATCACCATCATCATGGAATGACAATGCCCTTACATCAACAATTTCAAGTGCAAGGCGATCCACAACAAATGGACCTTAATTCATATCATGCCAGTAATGCTCAACAACAACAAGGTGCGATTGACTCTCAGGGAAATGTTATGACTCCATTTGATATACAGGTATGTTTTATATTTTGATACATTATATAATTAATGTTTCTTAAATTTAAGAGAATGGCCATGGTTTAAATATATAATATAAGTTCAGACACATGAGGTCTAGTTTCATTCCCTAATGGCTAGTTATAGTAGAGTTTTGCACGTGATAGTAATTGGACTCATAATAATTATTTAAACTGCTTTTCATTTAATTAACTAAAATTTATGTTCTAATTAACCATCTACTTGGGACCTTTAATATATATTGAATATAAGGTTTAAACTTCATTATTAATGGTTAATATTTGTGGTCATTGCATAAGTTTAGTTATGATAAAATTTATATTTCATTAAATATTAACCAAGTAAAAGTCAATAACATATTTGTTTTTATGTATTTGTATCTGAAAATGTTGTTAAATTTAGACAAAAAACATATAAATTTATTATTAATTGTATTGTTCTGCAATTTACACACATAATATAATAACTGTGCGTAATTAAAATAAAATGTACCATTAAAATAATTATTTATTTGTGATATGTAAAATTATCAAGTAAAATTATTAACTAGTAAATAGGTGTTTGGTAAATAGATATAGAAGGAAAGGAAGTTATAGATATAAGGGAAGAAACCTTCGGTTAGGCGCGCGGGGTAAAAAATTATTCCAGTTATTAAATATATACTTATTTATCGCACACGGTTTTACTTACGATTATGATACTTTGGGTACCTTCATTAATCTTATTAACTATCGATAATAAATTAAATTGATGATTGTCATTATTTTATTTTGGTCTCAGAACAAACCGTCGATTAAAAATTCGTTATTTTTCAGTTGAATAAAATATGTTAATTTACATCACTAATACATAAATACAATTGTATGGTCGTAATAATGATTATTATTTAATTATAGTCACAATCAACATATTTTATAATAATAATAATATTAATAATAAACTATTTAATAATAAAACTTAAATTTCATAAAAATAAATTTCATATATTTTTTAATGTATTAATATATTATTATAGGGGTAATATTAATTTTATATTAATTTTATATTAATATTACCCTATAAAATAGTTTTATTGTAAATGAAAAATAGTATTTGTAAAAATTTATATATAAACATAAAAAAAATGTAGGTACTATAATTATTTATTTTCAGTGGGGTAAATTTTTACCCCGCGCGCCATTATTACTATTAGTAGTGTAAAACCACGTGACTAACTGAGGGTTAGAAGAAATAGATAGATTAATTAAAAGGTGAAATGAGGATAATAATGTGAATGGATAAAAATTGACTATATGAAGATGTAGTCAAGAATATATAGAACTAGGATGTTTCATATAATTGAGAGTGTCAGTATGTGTATTCCCATAAATCAAATTTTAATTTTAATATAATTGTTACATTTTGTATATCTACAAAATCAAATTAAATTTATTTTACAAAATTTTTGATTTTAAATTGATCCTTTGTTGACAATTTTTTATAAAAAAATTCTGTAAGTAAAAAATGTACCTATTCAATGTCTATTCTAATTTAAAAACAAATAACTTTCCTGATGTTTTTGTCTTATTATTACTCTCCTATTACCTGATTTATTGAGTACTGTTGTATATTAAGTATATTTTTTTCAATAAATGTGCCAAACATTTAAGTTTATACCAATGATCATTTTCAATGTACACATAAATATGTCTGTTATTGCATTAAATGTTGCCAGGATTGTAATAAATATTTTGCCATTTAAATGAATTGAAGTGTGTTCAAAAATTTATTCTCTGGCAAAAATAGTTAAGTGTTATTATTTAGGTTGACTGTTGTTCTAACTATAATATTATACTGATTATATTTACATTATTTGAATGTTAATATTTATTTAATTTTTATCAAGTTTTTATTACCTATATACAGTGCTCGATTTGGGGGGTACGCGGGGGGATGGAGTACCTCTTCTATTTTTTATTTTTTTTAAGCGTATCCCTACTAATTATTAAATCCCCTATGATATTACATGTACTTAAGCATATTAGCTAATTTTTTTGAATCTTTTTCTCCAAATCTAACACTGCCTATATAAACATAAAAAATAATGATATTATTATGACACCTAGTAACATAATGCACTTATATATATATATATATATAGTGTAGAATTATGATTAATAATTTTAATAAAATGTGCTTAATAATTTAATAAGAGAGAAAGAAATAAAATACTTGATTTAAAAAAGTAAAAGGTATACATTTTTTATTATTGTCATTAAGTTTGCCTTATAGAAATTTACATTTGTTTAATTTTTGAAATAATTTGAAGTGGATGATTTTTTTCAAAATGTTTCAAAATAAAAATTTAGTTTTAAAGATCATTTATTTTTCATAGAAAAAAAATATATTATTATAATGTTATATATTATATTATGTATATATGTATAATTTAACCTACTTATGTTTAATATATATGTATATATACTCGTATTTTCTAAATTTTCAAAATTATTTATAATAGATTAAATGTTTTATATTAGTAATTTATAGCTATTAATTATGCATGATATTTAAGTTAACACGTTAGGTATAATATATTTTAAATATTTAACAAGTATATCATTTATCAATTTTATTTATTATAATTTACATTGTCCATACTCCAAAGGTATTTATTCATAAATCTGGATGTTTCACAGTACTATTTTAATTAAAATATATTTTAAGAATACAAATAAAATTAGTTTCTGATAATTATGTTAAAAATACATAATTTTTTTACCTTAATATTATAATGAATATTGATTTCGGTTTTTATGAGAATTGAAGTACTCGTATAAGAGAAATTGATGAAATTACAAGTCAAAGTATTGAGTCTTCTTATTTTTTTCACTTCTTTTATTTTGTCAAACAAGAAAACACTAATGATGTCTGTACTTTTATATTATAGTGTACTGATACAAATTTGACTAACTACTAATACTATATATTATTATATGAGTACTGCTAATTTAAAATTTTGTTATGTACATTATATGTTTCTTTTACATACAATTTATTATTTAAACAAGTAACTTAATTAACTTTGATTTTTATATACATATTATTCAATTGTAGTTGTGTTTTAAATGAAACAATTTTTAGTTTAATATAAATTTATAATCGTTTTTTTTTTTAATATTTGAATTAATATAGATAATTATATTTATTTATCTAATTTGGGGTTTTTATAATTTATGATTTCTACTTTAATATTAATTTTTTAGAATATTAAAAATATTGTGTATTATTCCCATTTGTATTATTTTCATATTACAAACGGGTAGTTATAGTATTAAATAATGAAAAGCGTTACATTTTAAATAATTTATATAACGTAATAAAAAACATTTTATACGTTTATTGTGAATTAAGGTTTATATTAAAATTCTTTTACATTTTAAATTAGGACTTATCTACTATAAAATATAATTATTAATTATTTTAATAAATAGTATTTATACATAATTAATTTGGTATTTAACTTAATCTAACTTATTCGTTATTCAAGTTATTTTATTTTATAAACTTTTTTTTATGATACTTATATGCTACTTTCATAAATTAATATTGATATATTTTGAAAAGATATAATATAATGTGATGGGTATATATTATAAATATATTTGCTTATAGTTATAATGTTAACATTTATAGTTCGAATGATACACATTTGGAGGCTTGGCTTTTTTATGTTTTCAGTTGATATTTACGTATATTATTATAGTATAATATACATTTAATTTTTTTTTTTTTAATTTTATCAGAGTAGTTCTTGTGGATATTATATATAAATAAATAAAAACCCAAGTCCACAAAAAATCTACTTTATTATTTTAGTAAATACGTATTTCGACAACGATGTTATCATCTTCAGTACTAAACTGAGTACCTGCTAAGTATTGAGTACTAAGATCAGTCTGTGTTTAGTACTGAAGATGATAACATCGTTGTCGAAATACGTATTTACTAAAATAATAAAGTAGATTTTTTGTGGACTTGGGTTTTTATTTATTTATATATTCATTTTCTAAGTTTTTCTATACTTAGTCTACATTTTTTCAGTTATTTTACAAAACATTTCTGTTTTTCGATATTTCTAAAAATGAAACGTGTAGCGTGTAGGTATAATATTCAAATATAAAATTCATAATTATTAGTATTTAAATTACTACTTTGTTATAATTTTGTTTTTTTTTCGGAAATATTCCTTTCGAGAACTATACATCGAGAAGTACACGCATGTTTGTTGTGCACGATAAATTATTTTAATTATTGGGAAAACGTAGTAAACCGTCCGTCGTGTCTGCATAGTACGTACCTACTTATTATAAATGTACGATATGCGCTGTTATTGTTTTTTGGAAATTATAAACCTAACTACACGTTATACTAATGGTATATGATAATTTTTATTCACATTAATTATTTTTTAATGAGATAATGTAGTTAAAAGTTTTCAAAACTTTAATAGTTATTCTGATATTAATCATACACAATAATAATAATAATAATAATAATAATAATAATAATAATAATAATAA
>JAIUCT010000001.1:39776077-39868792 GCA_021307375.1 Tetraneura akinire | reverse complement strand
ATAATAATAATAATAATAATAATAATAATAATAATAATAATAATAATAAGGGGAAAACTTAAAAATAAATTGCAGGTTTAACGAGGAGGTTATTATATTTAATATATTATTATTTTGTCGTGTCGTGTGCTAATGTTATAACGGGAATTATGTTATGTATTATTGTGTTTGACGGGTTTTGAAAACTATAGGGAAATTGAATTTTCCGAACCGTTAACAGTAACTGCGCGCATATTATATTATTAATTTCCGTAGACGACGAATGCAGCGGAGTGTCACCGTCTCGTTTATATGACAGTATTATTATGATGATGTAGTACGGTTGGTGTTTATGTCATCGGGGCTGCCGCGGTGGTGGTGCACCAAAACGCGTAGATGGTGTTGCAGTATTTCGTGCGACTTGTACTACGCGCGTACTTATCGGTGTTAATTAGACGACGGTCTCCTCTTTTAATAATCTAACATTATTATTATTATTATTATTATTATTATTATTATTATTATTATTATTATTATTATTATTATTTATTATAATATACGTATTATGTTATATGCGCGTACTCGATGTCCGTTTGCTGTATGTGCGTCGTTCCGCGTCGACGGTTCTGGTTTGCCGCCGCTTGCCACGGTAGCCTAACTCCTCGCCATTGTTACACGACGACGCGCCGGCAGTTCTCAAGTACGTTGACACGCGCGTCTATGAGCGAGCCATCGTTTTCTTGTTCCCATCGCCACCGTATATAATGATAAATTAAATAAGAATTCGACGGCGGATATACAATAACACCGTGTGTCGACTGTGTCGAGCACCTCTAATAATATTATAAATTATAATAATGAGACCAAACGTGCATCATATTGCAATAATTAGGTACGTGTCGCTGGAAACGTTTGATAAAATAAAGATTCGTTGTACTCTTCTGCATTGTGTGTACTTGTTGGTATTTTAATATATTTATAACTATACTCTTACGAGTAATAATTAATATATCTTCATGATAATATGCTCGTTTTAAACGGTTTTCGTTTTGTGAATTATATATTATTATATAACATCTATGTACCAATATTTGCTCCGTTTCGAGTTGGCCGTATCGCTCGCGCGTCAGTCAGGTGTCGTCGTGGTTTTTCGGAACGGCTATCGGTCGTGTAATGTTTTTATATTATATTAGACGTGGAATTTAGCGTTACGTGGCAATAGGGTCTTCTCTATTAATAGAGAGAGAAGAGAGGATGTGACCGCCTCTCGTTGACGATGACGCCGGACTATCCCGCGCGCTGTGTGTTGTTGGCACGTGCAGACGGGGTGCGAACTGCCTGTGTCTATGTGTTGCACGGTGCACACCTTGACCGGTCTCCGTTGTAGTAGCCAGTGTTGTCGGTCGGCCAGATTTTTTTTCCCTCGCGCGCACCTTTTTGCGTCGTTCGTTTAGATCGGAAAAAAAATGCGTTACTAATAATAAAACGACATCGATGGCGGCGAAGGTAAAACGCCGCCATGGAGTGGTAGCGGTGTGTAGAAAGAAAAAAAAAGGAACAAATACAAAAAAATAATGTGCGCGTGAGATGAAGGGACGGGGAATTTAAATAATCAACAAATCTTCGGGTTTGGACTTCGCAGCCTTCGCCCGATAGCCAATGTCGATCAATCAATGTCGACCCGAATACCAATAAAAACCTTGTTCATTGGGGGTGTACCTATATATATATAACATATACGCCCTAAATCTGTAACTCGTATTTATTTATTACTATGCACGGAAGAGATGAAAATAATCGTAAAAATCCTCATAAACAACTTGTGTTTGATACAAAGCTTGATACGTTCGAATTTCAATTCAAGTCTGGTGTCTGGTACAGGGCGAGTTAGCTTGATTCTTAATGTTTCGTCCGTAAGGGCGTCATCGGTAAATTGCTTATCTATCAGTTATCATTCGCTCAAATATATGTTTATGTTCGTATTTATATACTTAATATAATATATTGCTTAATGATTATTATTATATAATTAAATATTAATAACCTAACCTAACCGATTTTCATATTATTATTTTATAATAACGTAATAATAATAATAATAATAATAATAATAATAATAATAATAATATTACCTTGTAGTTGTTTTCTGCAGTTTTACAATTATCGTAAAGTAAATTAATCGAGAATGTATGCTTACCTATTTATGCATCATGCATGTAATGTTACAAAATTAGAACACGTTAGATTTGAATAGAATAATGTATGATAAACAAATTAAATTTCGTTCGTTAATAATTCTGACTCCTCTGAATATAAATTAAAAAGTAATTCCGGTTAGTATAAAATGATGTTACACTTGATTAAATCATAGCAAATCATTTCGATTAATTATAGTTTTTTCCTTTGAAACTGTTAAATAAATAGAAAAAAATTAAAAAAAATTAAAATAAAATAAATAAAAAATTATGTTTTTGTTCATTTGATTACTATTGGAGTTTAATTTATTTTGTTATTTGCGCTATAGCTTATATAGGTATAATGTATAAAGACCAAACAATAGCGTTTATTAGGAAAATTATTACTAATCAATATTATAATTTGTTTGGCATGTATTATTATAATTTAACCGTCTTTGTTAACAAATCACGTACCTAAACAAAAAATTAACAAGCAAATTTAAATTTATTGTATCCATTTTTCTTGAGATTTCTCAGAATTTCAACATTTTTTGTTTTATTTTATTTTCTCTTTCTAATGTTTTTCGCTGCAGTTTTATTTTCTTAATTCGTGTGAATTTATGTGAATGGTTTAAACATTTTTTTTTTAAATTGTACTCTAAAATGATTATTATTATGAAAAGATATAGTTTTTAAAATGTTCAAATTGTATTGTTTAAAAGACAAAAATAAGTATTTTGAATTTTAATACATTCCATTAAGAAGACAATTATGACAAAATGGCATTTCAGTATTATATATATTTTATATAAAACATTCTATTTTTTATTTTATTAGTTATTTCATTTTTAAATTAGTAATATAATAAGTAATGGAAGGGATACATGTGTAAAGAGGATAGTGTTATTGAAATTTGACTACAATTTGAATGCAATGATAAATTCATTGGTAAATCATTACATTCGAAAAACGATTCTGAGTGAAGTTCATCAGATAATATATTTACCGATTATAATTTTTAAATTTATCAGTTTCTATATTCAATATAAATAATTTATCATAAAACCTAACCTAACTTAAATGAGTCACCTAGTCACCCTTAAATCTGACAATACTTCGCTCAGAATCGTTTTTCGAAATTAATGATTTATCATTTTATTCAAATGTTAATCAAATTTCAACACAATTCTCTTTACACCTGTATTCTTTCCACACCAGTATCCCTTCCCTAGCTTTTATATTTTAAACAGCTATAAAAAAAAAAAAAAGAAATCGTAAATGTAAAAAATCACAATTATTTGGAAAAACTTCAATAAAATTTTCAAAATTTTTAAAATTATTTGTTAATTTTATTTAACGTTATTGTAAAATATTGTAATATAAGAAAAATCCATATAAATACTTTAAATATTGATTTTACTGAAATTTCAACTTTAATCACCTATAAAAAAATTGACTCTTGAGATTTTCCTAATATTTTGTTAAAATATATATCAGTATGCTTCAATAAAATTTTTAAAAATTTTCCAAATTTTTTGGCTTTTCTATTAATTTTTATTGTAAAATATTGAGAAATATTAACAAGAATACGGCTTGTATATGGATTATAAGATTTTCGTTTAAACTAAAAATATCAATTTAAACAGCTATAAAAAAATGAGTTTTAGAATTTTTCTAATATTATGATATAATGTTAAATAATATGTATGTATATTTTAGTAAAATTTTCAGACCTTAATGCTCAAAATGGCTAATTTTATCAAATATTATATACATAAAAAAACGAGAATTTTACGAAATATTCAAAATCCTATATTTCGTAGAAAAATTAACGTAACGGTTCCAAAATTTTATAACACATATATAGTAAGTACCTGTGAACACCCATTACAGTTTTTAAGTCTCTAACTTAAAAATTAATGGAGTTATTGTGAAAAATACCGTTTTTTCTATCACAAAGTGTGAATTTTGAAAAATTCAAAAAACGAGGTTAATGAAAAGTACTTACTAGATACACTTTCCAACCGGAAACATATGCTATTCGTGAAAATCTGAGCATTATTTTGGTTAGTGAATGTGTCTTTAGACCTAAAAACAAAAAAGCAAAAAAAGACACATTTTATTGTAAAACATATACATTATTCTTCGCTTCGCTCAGAATCTAAAATATCTATCTAGTATGTTTAGATAATATTTTATTTTAATAGCTGGTATACGAGTATATTAAGTAAATAACCTTTTTTTTTAATTTTTATATATTTTTCTTACCAAACTATATACTCGTATTACTATAATCAGATTTTTTTTCTGTGACTATAATATATTATGAGGTAGATACTACTTTTTAGTTGGCGTCGTTTTCGAAACTATAAATAATTTTAGTTATGTTATATTTTTAGTTTACGTACCATAAGTTTTTATTTAATTTATAATAAGAAAATGTCAATATTGTTATAAAAAATAGCATTCAAATAGTTGATACATGTAGGTATATTTTATGCATCATTCATATACGAGTTTGAGAATATAAAGGTAAAATTCGTACTTTAATAATCTATGATTTATATTCATTTTTACGGTTTGGCTGTTTCCCAACGAGTTGTCACCATTTATGATTTGGACCATTTCACATTTTAGATGACGACAATAAAACTTCCCATTTCTTTCTACTTAGATTAAATTTTATGAACTCAATTTGTCTTTTTCTAATAATTTCCTGCGGATCACGTTCCATTTGTTAATTCGTTCTTACCATGCATATTAATCATTAGTCATGGCCTATGAGGGTGGTTCTGCATGACGGTTTCCACTCAGCTGTCTGTTTGCGACCTTGGCGAATCGTTTTCAAATGTATCAACAATTTAAATGACTACATTGTGAATTGTGATTTATAATTTTTATTTTTGTAACTACTATAAAGTATGGAGTGTTTAATAAAAATTTGTATGATTGACGACCGAAAAAACCAAATATATAAACATTTGATTTAATAATGTGTATTATAAAAAATATATTTTGACAAACAATAATTGTATAAGTGTCACAAGGTGATATCATGTTATTGACGTTAATATTTAAAATTAATTATTTTCTTATAGTTTATTTTTATTTCGCGGTTTCATTCTCTAATAATTTAAGATCTATCTTACCTAATACCTACCCTTGGTGTTTACTGTTTATATTTAAAAATGGTCTGCAGAACATGAACGATATAGGGTTCATTAATAATAGTGGGCTTTGAGTGTTGTCTGGTTCAGACTTTCGTAATTTGGCAAAAACTCTCCGCTCTCCCTCATTCACAACGGTCTTTGATTATCCTTCTCAACGTAGAATTTCGCCTGTAATTACAATGTTCGTTCATATAAAAATCATTAAATCTAATGGCAAATTCTGAATTTGACGTGTTGAATTAGACACAATGACGGATTTATGTAATAATAGAAATATAGTATTTTTTTCTATTAACACCCCTGATAATATTTATTTATTATTAATAAGTACCTAGTTATTTATATATATTTAACTTTATTTGTCTATATTTCTATAATAAATAATTTCAATAATTTAAGTCTTTTAATAATAATAATAATAATAATAATAATAATAATAATAAAACAATACCTTAATGATGCTATGTTAATTATTGAAGAAAGTTAACATTTTTATATACTATTGCATAAAACATGTACTCGTATACCTAAACTATAGTCAAGATGCAAATTTTTATATTATTACTGCGATCAATATAAATACAATATTTATTGTAATATTTATATTTTATTTTCCAAGTAAACGCCACTTGTATTGTGATATAGTTTTTCGATTAATCCTCTAAATGATATTATAGGTACAAGTATTTTATATAGTTAAGTAATTAAAAAATGAAAAATACGGATACGACTTTTATAATTTATGTAGTTGTATGTACTCGTACATACCTATGTAATGTATAAAGTAAAAAAAAAAAAAAATAAAAAAAAATGTTGAATGCAAATTAAATCATCAATTTTCATAGTTCAGGCACAGAAGCAGTCGAGTTTTTTTTTGTTCTAAGTGAGACATACGTTAAAATACGTGCATAGAATTTTTAAGGATGTTATTTTCGAGCGTTTTACCACGAATGTGCCAAAAAACGTATTGTTAAAATAAAAACAACATATTGTTTACTATGTATTATTATTATGTAAAAAAAAAAGAAAATCTCGTCTTTTGTAATAATTATTATGCTACGAGTTCGTCGTTGTTCTGCACGATTGTAATAAGATAGAATAGTCCTCGGTTCTTTTTACGAGTATCCGAGTGACCCACTAGAGAATTGAAAATTTCCCTGGACCCGTTATGTTTATTGGCCGCTGGCGTCCACCGACCGGTTTTGTACGTATATACGACTACGACGACCGAACGGGTCGTTTGCGAGAAAACTGCAAAACGTTTGTTTTTATTTTTATATGTTTTATTTGAAAAACTATGTCGTCCCGAGGATGTAATATTACGATCGTTTTCAGTCTCCACACGAACTATATAGATATTATCCATCACCCGAACAAAAAAATAAAAATAAATAATATATTCTTCTCCGGAGGGTCATTTCTTATATTATATTATAAAAGTATGTATAATATATTAAAATTCGTATGAAATACGAGAAATAATTTTCAACGCGAGTGTGTTGTTGTTGGCGTTGCATGTATACGTTTATTGTATGCGCGTGTGGTGATCGACAAGAGGAAATCTGGATTGTTCTTTATTATAATTTGTTTGATGTCGTTTTTACGCAAAAACGTGCGTATATAATAATACATATATTAAAATTTAATAATCCTCATTTGACAGGCTCTCGTCTATTTTACTATATAATATATAAAATATTATGTAGTGTAGCTAGTTAGGCACTCGCGTCAACGACCCGGCCGCGGCCGTGGAAGAGAATATCGCCGCCACCACTACCACGGTATATAATTTTATATAATATATTGGAGGTTGTCGACCCGCACGCGGCGTGCGTTTTTTTATTCGGACGACCGTGACGCGGCGATCTTTCGCGGGTGTAATTGCAGCGTTTTCGGACTGTTGTATTATATTATACATTATTCCAGTCGACGGTCGGTGGCGGGGTTTCAATATTATTTATATACACCGTGTACATCCAGGTACATGTCTCTCACTCTCTACCTATCTACCTATCTCTACCTTGCCTATAACTATAATAATATATATTATAGTATAAAATATTATCTATATAGTGAGAAACCGCAACAGTTACATTATTCGGTACACGGTTGGGTTGAATTATTTTTCTACCGGTTATAATATTTACGTGGAGATAATACTTGAAAATCAAATGAACTATTATTATTGTATAATAAATAGGTAATAAAAAATTGTATTACTTAATTTATTAGTCGTTGTCGTATATATATAATATATACGTGCTTTTTATTATAGTTTTGTAATTTATTAATTTTTTTAATTTTAACACGCCATATTATTGTACTGCGGTATACAAACTACGAGCATAACTCGCGCCCAAACCATAAACGTAGTTTTGTTTTTATCAACGTATTCGATTCTATGTGAAAATCTAAAACCGGTACGTCTATATTATGTAGTGTACATATTTTTTACGCGTCTTATATCGTGTTTTCTGTTTCGTTGTTTAATAATTGTAGATGAGGTATATAATATTATAAATTTATAATAGCCGTGCGTGTATTAAAAACAAAAGTATACTTACATTGCACATGGTTCCTTATTTGGTATTTAAAATGAGTATAATGTATGTATATATATATATATATATATATACTTATATATATTATATAGCTGTAATGTTTTTTCTTCTGTGTTTATTTGGATTGCATCATCATCACGACAACCACTGGCTATAATATACAAGAGCGAGCGTGAGAAATCGCAGGTTACGATTGCGAACGCGACGGTGAAAACTCGTGGTTACCTCGTTTCGATCGGATTCGCCGATTTTCCAATAGATTGGTGTTTTACGCTTTCCAAATTATCGTTTATTATATATTTTACTGACCAAAATCGGCATCTATATATTATACTGAATAGGATATATATAGAGGTATATTGCTTGAGTAGGTACAATAATAATAATAAAAAAGAATGTAATTATATTTTTTGTATGATTTGAAATATTAAAATTTGTTACTTATTTTGTTTTTAAAAATACGTTTTCACGAGAATTTCAAATATATGTTTCTAATATTAAATTCATTTTAGATTGTTTTATTACTTTACATTGTTGAAAATTAATTTTGTTTCGTTTAAATTTGAGCATATATTATTTGTTAGCTCATTGTTTATATTTTTTGTATAAAATAATTTTTTATTGAACATTAAAATACTCTGTTATCATTCTTTGTTGAAAATTAGTAAAATTTGTTAGTCTTGTTTAAAAAATGAACGAAAAAATTGTTCATAATTTTCGAAAGAGAAAATACGAGTAGTTCTACCTGTACCTATTTCTTTGTATTTTTTTTTTATATATACGCTCATTTTAATATAATATAAAATATTTGAATATAGATGAATACTGAATTCAATTGTTTGCTTTTTAATAAAAAGTTATTTTTAATGTCAACTTTTCATGGGTATTTATTTTCAATAATATCAAAGTTTTATAATATATATAGCTACAACTTAAGATTAAAATGTGGTTCTAATAGTATTTATGTTTAATTTTATAAATTATATATGCGTATATTAATATAAAGTTTGAAATTTATTTTGCATAAATTAATATGCAGAAAACAAATAATAGTACCTATCTACTGTTTAGTGATAGGTATTATATTAATGATAAATTTACTAAATTTTTGTTTATACTATTTAGTTAAAAATTGAACGCTTAAATGTACATATTACGATTTAAATAGTTTTGTCTACTCTAAATTTCACAATAGGTTTTCGTCTGTAAACTGTCCGTTAATATTGTCATTATTTGCTATTTATTCTGTGCGGGGTAAGTGTATACAAGTATATATCAGTATGATTATTATGTATACAATATGACGTATTATTAGTAGATACACAGTTGGTTTGGTCGTTTGTACATAAAATAATAACTATGATAATACACAATTTCAGTTGGTCGAATAATATTTCTCGTTATATTAATGAGGCTGACGATTGAAAACCATTAAGTAAGAATTTATAACAATTTTTGAGGTTTTTCATGTAGTGTGTAATGATTAAAAATTGAAGCCTTACAATGCGAATCGTGGCTAGCAAAACTATGCACATACAGTGTGTATATTATATTATATTTTTTCTTTTAAGAATCCCGACAAGTTTATTTTTATATATTGCACAGCGTTTATTTACATGTCGTTAAGTATTTTAATGTCACATATATATACTCATATTCAATTTCACCATGGTTAATGTAATTACTACGGTTGGTCCTACACATTATTTATTATAATACATATTATATACCATATACTCGTATTATAGTAGGTATATAATATTATCATATTATTGTACCTAGTAGGTAATTATTGTAGCTAAAGATTTGATTATTACTCCACCGTTCACTGTTTCTGGAAATAATAACTAACGATTCGTATCACGAGAGGGACGAACAAGAAATAGACAAAATCTCAATAAATATTGCATAATGTATTATAATAATACGCTGTCGAGATGTGTGCTTCAATAATAATATCCCTCGTGTGTTCGCGTTCGTATTCCCGTCACTAATATGTAATAATAATAGTAGTAGTATTTGTGAACTAGTATTGCAGTTATCATCTCTACGATATTACTATCGTACGATATTATATGCAAGAATTCCCGTTATAATATGTAGTCGTGCGAACGTGTTCCAGACGTGTGTATTCGCGGCTACGATAATTTTATTTCCATTGTTTGTTTATCAACATCTGCGTATATACTCATATAATATACGCGTGACGAAAGATTCTTTTTCTCGTTTATTTTTCGTTAAAATCGATGGATTAAATAAAGTAGATTTACATACAGCTGGGAAAATTCATATGCGAATGTAATATATATAATATATAATATATACGTGTTTTTATTTATTTTTGTTTGATTCCTCTTTGCGAGGATATTTTTTACCCGGAAAATCTTGCGAAACGGTTCACTGCAGTTTTTCAACTTTTTTCATTTCATTTACACAGGTCACGCGCTATACATTCTGTATATTATATTTATATTCATATTATAATATGATGCGTATACATGCAGTTTTGCAATGAGAAACACATTTTTCCCAGACGTGTTTTTACTGTAATGTTTGTATGTGTATGACAAGATTGCAGAAATTGTGTTGAAGTTTTCTTGGTTATGCGAAGAAAATTATTTTATAAATATATGTTTCATATTATAATCAGTGTTCAATTTCAATGTGTATATTTATACAGTAGTGCAGTATACAGTATATAATATTATAGTACCTATTATAATGCATGTCGAATTGTAAAATTATGACTAGGTATAATAATAATATTGTGCAATTGAAATTTATGTTTTTATAACTTCGATTAAATTTATTTTATAATTTTATTAGGTAGGTACTTCAATTAAATTAAATTTTGATCAATTATGTATGATGTGGTTTGGTATATTATAATGATAACATAAACAACGAATTATTTCAATGGAATTTATAAATTCAAATTGAGTTGTAGTACCTATAATAGATATTTACTAATTAATTAATATCAATAAATACCAAATAATATATAGTTAACTTTTTTTAATTTCCTTATTTTAGTTTTAAATATTTTAAATATTTTGCTCACTTGATATATTGCGTGATATGTTTAGGAAAAACAAGTATAATATTATATACGATATTTATATAACAATTTAACAATTTAACAATTTAATCATAATTGCGAATTTTAAATAATTTTGCCGATACAGTTATGCGTGGTTGTCTGCCAAATAATATGACGCGACTACTATTATTCGATGTCAGTGTATTATCCAAACGTTACACGCATTCCTCTACGTTTCTCGGTTCAATTTTGTAACGCACGACGTATAATATTATAAAAAATATATACCTGTAAAATAATAAAATAAATTCCAGCACAATGTTATCTTATGTGTATAGAAATTGTAACTTTTTATATTATTCTTGCGTTTTTTTCTAACCTTAAGTAAAACTAGTGGATGCTAGTGAAATACGGTATAACGATGAAAGATTATCGTCATCGAGTCATCATTGTAGTAATCATCATCATAATCATCGTGGTTTGGTCCATACGTTACGTTAGACTGGCTCTAGTCATAATTCACCAAATATTAATGGGATACCGGCACGCGTTTTGACTTCGGGCGAATATATAGTGCGCGGTAAACAACACGACCGTCGTTTTATAACACGGTTTCCTCGGCTTGGTTTTTCACACACACACACACACATAATATTGTATAATAACATAAATTGCGTTAGGCCGACCTCGGCACGACGACGACGATTTGTTTCCTCGAAATATTCCGGGGTTAAAATTTGCCGAGTATAGAGAAAATGTGGAATTAGAAGAACTTACACCGACGAGTGTTTGTATCTCTCTTCTGTATAATCTCGGTGCTTGTATACAAACGTGATGTATTTCGAGTATGCAATATATTATAAGTATATTTTTATTATGTAGAAGTAATATCACGTTGTTCGTGATGACGAAACTTGCACGGTGTATTTTACGATTACATTATAGTAGAAATAAATAGAGAGAGAATCAGGGAGGGAATGATGATGATAATAATAATAATCAAAAAGTATAATGTATAAATGCTAAAAAATCATCGGTTATTCGTGCGTAAATACACGTATGTGGATATGATTCAATAATCGCGGTTAGAACCGCAGTCGGTCGCGCGCGAATCTCACAATATGTTTTACCATCGTCTGAGCCGTGATTGAATATATTTATTAGGTATACGGTATAAAGAAATTCACGTTTTGAGAATACACACACTATTATTATACGGACGGCATGTTGTCACTGGCAAACTGTATAATATTATAATACCCATTATAATATATAGGTTATTTATATTATACATAAACTCGTAGATTTCCAATTTTATTTTGTCGATCATATTGAAGAAGGGCAACCAGACGAAAAAGTACTCGGGGGATGTTGATGTTTTATTATAATATTTCAGATCTTCTCTTTCGTTTTCCAAATTTCTTTTGCACTACATTATATACTATCAATAATTGTGCGCCATATAATATTATATATACGTACGATGATATTTTGAGAGCGAGTGATAAACTCTATTTACCTATATATATTATAGATTTCATAAATGTTCGTAATGTGTGTGTTTAAACATGTCCTGTGAAAGTATTTCATTTCATTATTGATTGACCGTGCCTCATCGTGTTTATTTATTTAATGCGTTTGTTCGTTTGCTTGTTTGTTACTTAATCTTGTTGGCTGTGAGTGTTGTGTCCGTGATGTGTTTTTATATCAACGTTCATTGTCGCCACCGACAAATTAAATAAATATATTTTCATTTTTCGTTGTTTTTCGAAAAATAAACGTTTTCGAGTGCTTTACGCACGGATGATTGTAAAACAATAATAATGTGGTATTCATTCGAATCAATGACCTTTATATAAGATATGTGTACAGTGCAATAACTTATAAAACCTCATTAATTACTATTAAATTATTTCACATTGAGCTCGTTACACAATATCAATATGATATAATAAATTCGTTAGAAGTAAATATTGTGGTAACATATACCTAATAATTAAACAAACATTTTATTGAGGATTTTATATACTATTTTTTGATGTTTTTGAAGATTTTTTTGAAAAAAATAAGGCGGTTCCGCCTCGTTTTCATAGATGTAAATTTTACATTATTCGTTTTAATTAAACTATGTATTACAATTTGCAATATTGACAGGATTGATACGAGTATTCTTTTAAGAAAAATTACGTAGACAATATTATTCTTACAAGGAAGTTTTATATTACAAATTATAAATGGCTCGTATAGTTGATGTAAATTAAATTTTAAATTAAAATAGGTATATATTTTCATGACTTTTTTTTCATATTTGTGACATACTTACAATTTTTATGAAAGTTTTCCCCATTATTTGGTAAAAACTTCGTGCTACAAACAGTATAGAAAACTTAAATTTCGCTCTGTTATTATTGAATTATTTTTTTTTTAAAATTATTTTATTATTACCAGTTGATTAAATGTCATTGTTGTGAACTGTTGCCCATGAGGCTACGTTCTTATTTTAGCTTTGTTTTATCCACACGATAACTAAAATATAACATTGAAATAGAGATGCGTAAATTATTTTTTCATATTAAACAATTTTATTGTTTGGAAAATAATAATACGAGTAGGTAATATTTAAAATGTATTGTATGATAATAAAGTGCAATTATATTTTTAAATACCTATTGGCTATTATAGGTAATAATGAAATTAATATTTTCTAGGCATACGTAATTTAATCAATTATATAAATTAAAATTACACTAAAATGTATAATATTTATTAAATATATAATAATACAAAACGTAAAATGTTGATATTTGAGCTTCCTTAAGTGAGTGAAATTCATTGTTGGTTTTTAGAAAAACTAAATGTTATCTTTATTTCATATAGTATAAAGTAATCCCTCGCTGACCATTTGATGGCAAAACTCATGTCCACTCAAAAAATGTAATAAAAGTCATTTTTCGGAGATATAAAATTTATTTATTGTGATCGTATAATATTTATAAGTTACAATTGTAACTTGTCTTGTATATTATATATAATCTGTAGTAAATAATGATTATTTTTTTTACAAATTTTAACGATGATAAATTGTTATATATACAAGACGATTTGAATTCAAAATAATGAAAACTAAATACGTTTTTAAATGTCATTTACATTATTTATGTAATAATATTTTAATTTCTTTTATTTATATATTTATTATAATAAATCTTAACACTTTTATGTTAATTTATTATTTTTTATTAGTATTATACCTATTTATGGAAAAAGAAAATACATAATATATATATGGTATCGTTGTATTTATTATATAATCATACTAACAGATTATAAAAAGAAAAACTTTATTGGCTACACGAATCTAACTTAATTACAAGAGTTAATGATTAAATCGGCCAATAACTTTTGTGAAAAGTGGCGTGAGGCGAAATCTTAAATTTTTATGGCTTAGCCGTTAAATGGAGATTTTATTTATGCCCATCCCTCTTAAAGTCTGCTTAATAAGACCGGCTTTGGTTGTTTCTTTTTGGGGTATTCGAGACGTTTTTACGATGGCTTTTAAGAATATATTTACTGTTGTGGTATCCCAGATTTAATTTGATTACTAGGAGGTAAAAACTCGCTGTTTAAGGACGGGTAATGAACCTCGGTGGAAAATGGCGATTCTGTTTAAAAATTATACATAAGAAAGAAAAAATAGTTCCAATATAATAACTGTATATATTTAATGGAGCTATATATAATAAAGAAAAAAAAACCTGAGCTCAGTCTAAACTACATACTAATTAGTAGAAACGCCACCGATGCAATTAAATCTCGGTAATTTATTTAATATAGTTACGCTTCATGTTATCATCTCATACTGCGAGAAGACACATGACTATATGATTATGACGTAAATGACTATAGCATTACAGATTATTATATTTTAATGACGTTATAAGTTAAGATACGTATGTTCACATAAAATTTGATATTGATCAAAATTAACTTGTTTTCGCATTACCATGTTCTTCTTCTCTTCTAGAAACACACATTTATATAGTATAAAATTTTAATTTTCAAGATTTTAACATGTTAACACGCTTATTTTATGTAGATATATATGCAAAATATATTTTCAAGTAGAAAGGTTTATTTAAAATAGATTAAGCATAATATTGTTTTACGAGTTACGAATGTCGGATTTTAAGTTTTTTAATTTAATTTATTTTCTTCTTTTTATGAAAATTATTATGTGTTAATATTTTTTTCATTCGTATATATAGTTTAGGAAGACTAAAGTAACAGACTATTAATTATTGTGAATAAAAAAAACCCTTTGTTATTGTATTATCATCATCGGCGTGATGGACTGCAGCGGTCGCGGTTATTTTTTTATTTTTTATTTTTTTGCAGAAATTTGCATATATTCTCGTAACCGTCTAAAATACGTTTTGCGCATGTGTCAAAAATATAATACGTAATATTTTAATTATTTCTACTGTCATGTCTAAACTAACATTATAATATTCTTCTCATAATTCTATACTTTGCGTGCGTGTGCCTTAGACGTTAGTGAAAAAAAAAAACGATTTACACACATCGTAATATTCTAATATCTAACGTTGTAATATTCTGTGCTTTATTTTTCGTCAGTAAATGCATACAATACATATTATGTATTCAAAATTTATATTGAATAAATACTTAATAAATAAAAACCCAAGTCCACAAACTAAAAAAAACACAAACTTTTATTTATTAGTATATAAAATATCCACAAGAAGAACTCTTCTTATAAAATTATCCATACTCGTATGTACGAATTTTCGCCATATTACATACAAGCCGATTTTATACTTTTTTAATATCAATATATAATATAATAATATAAACGTGATATATTTATTACAAATGCAGCATATCATCCGTACGAGGAGGAGATATCGTGGTATAATTTGTTATTGTTTGGAATTTTAGCGAAAACGATAGGATTTGATAGCGCGCGCGATCGACGATTGCGGCGAAAAATCGTGTGTGCGTATATTCTCCGTACAGCTAGTCACGATTGGACGTCCGACCGCCCGTCGAGGCAGAGTGGCGTTGCGCGCATGCGTACGCCGCATTCGCCGTCGCCGATTTCACGCACACGCACAGGTCTGTCATTAGTGTTTGTGCGACTGTCTTTATTGGCGGATATTACCGCGCGCGTGTTTTCTTTCGTTTAGTGGCGCTGAAATAACGAAACATACCGGACTTTCGGACGAATTCTTAAATTATATTTCGTTTAATTTTTCCCCAGGTAATTTTTTTCGTTTTTTTCCTACCTTTAATTATCCCCGTTTTTTTTTCTCTAAATTTGTATTTTTTTTTTTATTTTGTGCGTTTTGTGTTTTTTCTGTGGTGCACACGTTGACGTCGTTTTTAATATATTTTAATATAATATATAAACGTGCGTGCGGTGTTTTTTTATACACCACTCGTATCTTCCATAATATAAAAATAATAATGATTCGACGGTGTGCTTGGTAAACTTCGATCGTTACCGTCACCATCATCACCACCACCACCACCTTCACACCATGGTGGTGTTGGAAAATCCAACGCCAGATCTTCTGGCCACCGGTGTCGGTTTGGTCCAGGATGCGACGGCCACTACCCCACTGACGGTGGACACGACCGGTGCCGTAGCCCCACAACACCATCAGTCATCCGGCGGTGGTTGCCTGTCCGCCACGTATCCGATACCAACGACAGCCGCCGCCGCGGCGGCTGGCCAGAGACATCAATTAAAAATGATGCCCAAACGATTCATCAACATGCACCAGTGGTTCAATCCGATCGGTGTTAAGCAGATCAAAGAGGCTATGGTACGTGTTTGTAGTCTATCGGACAAAATACCATATAGATCAAACATCCCGTATATGACGAATTTACTATATCCAGATGTTTTTGTTTTATATTTATTTTCAAGGAGTCCATAAATATTTTCTCGTTATAAACCCTTCAATAAATTAAATAGCTATATTTCGATAGACTCAAATATACAGATTCCATCAATAGTTCGTGAATCGCGTTTATTTTTATTATGTATGAATATATCATATACATAGATGATTTATATGTTATATAATGTTATTATTATTTTTTCAAAAAAAAAAAAAGAAGAAAAAAAAGAAGAAAAAACATGAAAGTCATCCTTTCTTAGTTAACCACCACCATCTCCGTGTCCACTATTTCACAATCACAGCCATTATTGCCTGCTACACGATGGCGTGTGGCGTGTAGGCGGTTTTCATCTTGATATATCCTCTATTCACCCCGACAAAAGGTTTTCTCTAGTCCATTAGCCATCATTTTTATCCTCAATATTTTACCGATACAGGCAAATAATAATCAATATTGTCTAACTTACGCTTACGCGCGTATAATATATAATAAGATCTAAGTAAGGTAAAAAAAAAAAAAAAAAACGGTTTAACAATTATCGTATATAATATGGTAGATTTTGTGTGCGTACATAATATTATTATGTTACATGAATTATAATATTATACTCTTATATATACTGATTCCATGTTGTATTTTTCAATAAATACTGCACACGTGCACGATTCAAAGCTTTTCCTGGGAAATAGAAATTATTATTTAATGTGAAATAATATGTAGGTGAGTTAAAACATATATCTTGATATATTTCGGTTTTCTACGCTCGTAAACTGATGCGTTATTATTACGGAAATAATCTTTGTTTTTTATTTATTGTTCTTAATGAATTACGTGATTTAAATATTAATAAAAAGAAATGAAAAATAAAAAAATAATTAATAAAATTATTTACAAAATGTAGCACACATTGTAATATTTATACTACATATTATATAAATAAAATATGTTAATTGATATTATGCTGAAGATTAAATAATTTGAGCAAAAGAGCATCAATTTGAAATTATCAACTTTTTGTTTTAGTTTCCTTTTTTTTACCCACATTGCAAATATTCTGTAAATTTAATACCCATATAGTGTTTAGTAATCATTTTTATAGTGTCATAGACCTGCTGTAGTTGGATACAGATCGTTGAGTTTTTAGGTTCATTCGAGATCAGTTTTACACACAAAAACGCGTTATTCGTGCGAAACCGATGCAAGTAGACCGTATACCGATTGATTTTTACTCGTTTACGCGAATATAAACCCTATGAAACATAAGAAAAGTATTTTTTAAGAGACAGAATGACGAAAAAACCACCTAACATAACAATGCGTTTTTCTTTACAACTAGAGCATGATATTCTATTCTATTATGTCGTTTTTTTTTAGGCGACGTTTGATGAAAAAATTTTGAAGTTTCCAAAATTAATTGCTATATAGTCATCACATCGATAAATGCAATATTATATTATGACTTTATATACGCATATAACATCAATTATTTATTTTGTATCTTGTAATTTTAATTTGATTTTAGAATTATATGTCTTTGCTTTTTTACAAATAATTATAATTAAAATATTTTAATTTTAAATAACTAATGATTTTAATAAGATTATATATTATATTAACAAATAGGTACATAAAATAGATTAATATATAATTTTTTACAATGCTTAGAATATTTTGAAAGTTATAAAGTTAAAAATGGAAATCTGTATTTGCCATTGCTCCGACACGTTACAAAATATTTATAATTTATAAAGTTAAATTTTCTTTTATGTGTACCTTATTTTACATCATAAAATTATTGTAACTAAATCTGGTAATTTTTTTAACTCTATACATTATAATATAAACATATTTAAATTAGATGTCGGAAGTTTTCATGTATTATATTTAAAAGCCGATAGCATACGACATATGAAACAGTGAATGTGTGTGCAATAGTTATATAATAACTTTATAGAAACTGATTGGCCATCTTTTGATATATTATAATGCGATCAAGGACATTCGATCTTTGAACAATATTGGTTTATACATTATTGTGATTAAGACGAAAGAAACAAAAAATATATTAGTAGGTAATTGGAAAATGATTCCTTGTAAATTAATATATTATAATTATGTCGATTATTTGTAACTCTAGTCTTGGTCTTATATTGTTACTTGCCTGTTATTTCTATTCATTAGCGAGATCTGAGTCTGTATACCAGTTTTCGTAATATTCAGATGTATTGTTGATTCAAATATTTTTTAAATCAATATTATACAATATAATATATACGTACTCGTATATATATATTATATATATGTTACGGTTATTGTTGATTTTGAGAAATGACGTCAATAGCCAAATTGTTTAAAATAAGTCTGGAAAATATGTCGAAAAACGTATTTTATACTCAAATTTTCATCATTGACCGGTCAATTACAACAATTCCCAATAACTATATGGTCAATGATGATACAAGTGTAAGGGATAGTTCGATTCGCCTACCGATTCCGCTCACGTATTGGCGTAAAGTAAACCAATATTGGCATACAAAAATAATAATATTTAATAAATGATAAGTTAAGTATTAAATTATTAATTAAAATAAAAATTAAAATAAAATTTGTTTTTAAAAATTTAAATTGGTAGGTATTATTAAAAAATAAAAGTGTATTAGTATTAATTAATATAAATATGTAGACCTAAGTACTTTATAGTTATCAAGTGGAAGAAATGGCTCGCTTCGCCTACCGGCTTCGCTCATATCTTCAAGCGCCGTTTCGCGACACTTCGGGAGGTGGGGCTACGACATACCTACCTATTACCTAATACATACCCCATAAACCTGATACTGGTTAGTGGTTACTGGTGCGGTTAGTGGTTTTGAATGACGCCGGACGGATTCATTAACATATTCGTAGCATTTAAATTGATATAACCTATTATATGGGTATAAATAATCAAATTATGTATAATAAAGTAGCAATATCCCAATTTATTATTAATATTTAAGTGAAGAAGTACCTATTATATGCTTACTAAATAAATAATTATAATTTAACATCATCACCAACTTAATTGGCCGACTGGACTCGGACAAGGTATAAAATTTCAACATTTCCCATTTTTTAGGGAAACACAAATGGTCAATGTCGTCATTGAACGTAACATATATAATATAAAATATCAATATAATATATAATATTGTTTTGTGGTTTGTAGTATCATACATGCCTGACACCACGTCCAGACCAAAAAACATTTGTTGTAAACACGTGTTGCCGACAAAAATCAGAAATGTTCCTGAAATTTGTCTTCGGTGACATTGTTGTCAACGAATTTTTATTTTTCATCCACCGAAAAAGAAAAATGCAAAAAAATTTATAAACAAATCCACTGGCAATGTATTGAGATGTCCAGACCGGTCAAATTTTGTCGATAAATACGTCTTATAATTTTATTTATTTATTTGGTTGGTTATTCGTTCAATTAGCCCCTCGTCCGCATATATGTAGTGCATATTTTCACATTTTTTTTTTTTTTTTTTTTTGAACGGATTTTAAAATTTTTTTTCAATTAAATAACATAAGTGATCAAAAGAAAATGTTTGTCAGGAAATTGATTTATATCATAAAATTACGCAAGTGCATGCAGCAATCGCAACGTCATTCTTGTTCCACATTTTGCCCAAAATTAAAATGTTTATCAAATATGTTTTACTTTGGTGTGGACTGTTTTAAAATTTTGTCTGTGATATTTTAAGATGACGACAAATGTTTCTTGGTCTGGATGCAGCTTAATACGTAAAATGTATTTATATATTAATTTGGTACGATGTGTTATTGATTTAAAAAATGTTTGAATGTGCTAATTATACCAGCATTTCTTAAACTGTGATACGTTGAAGATCGCATAGCGGTAAAATGTAAAATAAATAAATAATTTTACTTGTATTTAAAATAAATAAAAATAGGTCCAAAATAAACTCAATTTCGACCCAAATTTGCACTTATAATGAACCAAATGTTTCATTATTGTTGTGATGTTAAACTTACAAATCCATGGTTCAGGTTATCATTAAAAATTTATAATTCTTTAATACGAAATTATATAATTTCTTTTACTTTTTTTTATATATATATCTGTGTTTATGAAGTTGTTTAATAATTTTATTTCTTTATCGAGAAAAAATGAGTCCTTTGAATGATTTCAAACAATGTCTTCTAGTTCGAATTATTATAATTATTATTATTAAAACTCGTTTTCTGTTTAATTTTGTATATAAATGTAAATGAGCGTTAATGAGCATATTGAAAATTTGATCCATATTAGGCTATATTTAACATTAAGGTTATGCTGTGTATTATTAAAACTAATGTGTATTCATCTTTATTTGGAGAAAAAGAGTATTACAAATACTTATTTTTTAATTATATTTTCAAAGTATAATATATATATATATATAGGAAGATATAATAATTAATTAATTAATTAATAATTAATAATAGTAATAAAAAAAGAAAAAGAAATATCATTGGTATAATCTATATATTATACTAGGTACTAGTAAACTTGAAACGTTTTTTTCTTTTAATAACAAGTTATTTACATTTCCTATATTATGTTGACTTGTTTACTTTAATTTAAGGTAACTGGTTATTTAATATTATTATTTTGTGATTTCCCCTTAAAATAGTTTTTATTATTATTAAAAATAAAACATAAAAGCTATGAAAAACAGGGTAGGTATATTAATGCATAGATTTTCATCCACATATTTAATGAAATTTTTTTTGGAATGCTTTAAACAAAAAGTCGTGAATGAAAGCTGACTTTATCTTATTCTTTTAAAATTATTAGTCATAAAATCTTTCAGTATTTCGATAGTTAATTTCTTAATCTTCTGTAAGGTAATTTTTAGCCATTAATTTGATATCAGTTTCCTTTCTTTTTTTTTTTTTTTTTTTTTTGGTTGGTGATAATATAACAACTATATTTTAAAAAGTGGATTAATAAGTGACATTATTATTATATAGACATATGGAGAATTAAGTTCTTGTCTAACCTAAACCTTCAAATGAAGTGCTCTTCAATTTTTAATTAAATAAAGCAATTTAATGAAAATTATGAAGGTTAAAAAAATTATACAATGTTAATTTATGTTCTAATTTGATTATAATGATATTTTATAACTTAGGAATAATAATAAATAAACGTGCCTGGGAAATATATGAATTTGATAGAAATATGAACAATGGGTTTTTTAATGAACGATATTAAAATGAGACGTCTGTAAGAAAAAATGATTAAATAAAAGCTTAACTTATTTTTTACATAATTAAGAATCTATCTTTTAACTTTTCATTATAAGTAGGTATATGTTTCTCTCAATGATTCTTGATATTTGTTATTTCATTCTGGGAAATGCTTTAAATATAAATATATAGTATACACTATACAGTGCGGGTAGGTAGGAATATTAGGCTAAGCTCGATGGACCGTACATTGATCAATGGACAATATGATACTCCTATATATTATTTCACGCAAAACGATTTTCTTTCACTTGGTAAGAATTTTTCTATGTGTATGAAATTTCTGTTATTATTTATGGATATAAATAGATTTAATACTTACATACCTATAGAAACATCATACGAGTATGTTATTTCAAATCGTTTATTTCTATAACACAAAATCGGGATAAAAAAAAAAAAAAAAAAAAAAAAAATTATATTTTTATATACGTATAAAATAAAATACCTAACAAATTAATACCATGTTTCTATTTTTAACAAAATTGTTTTGGGATTATTTTTATTTAAATAAACATTTTATATTAAATTAAATACTAATGTAATTAAAATTAAACAACAATATATATATATATATATATATATATATATATATATACCTATAAAATAATAATAATAATAATAATAACGATAATGCAAAAACTAATGATGTGATAATATTAAAATGTACAATAACGTACATTTACAGTTTTTGATGAAAATGTTTATTTTGTGCTGTTTTGACAACTTTATTAAATAAAGTGACGCCATTGCATGTTATTTTGTTGGTCCGATCATTTTACAATTTCCGATTACTAGCGAAATTCTTGGACATAGTGTCCTTCTGGATGTTTACAAAGACTATAATATGTATGTATATAAAATTATTAACAGCGCCATTGTTTTCTCCTACTAATTGAATAAAAAAAATAACCTTTTTTTAAATATGCATACTCAGTATTAATAATAGTTTTTTATTATTAAAAAAAAAAAAAATTCGAAAATTTATTATATAATTTTTATACATTCTAATAAATAATATTTATTTGTATGTATAATCTCAAAACAACTATTTTCAAATAGTACTTGAGTATTACTTATTGCTATACTAACAGTAGCAATAATCTGTATTCGGGTTTGAACTAATATTAACTATATTAATCAACTCTTGTCTTAAAAATAATAAATTTTAGTAATTACTTCTATTCATCTCTTATTTAACATTCTAATTAAATAATATTATTTATATATTTTTATAATATTGTAATTATAATTTACAATTATAATTGATAATGCAATGCATTTCTTAATAATTATTTCGGCCATGATCCATTCGTAACTTTATTTTCATCGATACATATTGTTTTAATTACATTTTGTAATATATAATTGTATTTAATCATTAACTTTTTAAATCGCATTATATTTTGTTTAAATATTAAAAATATATTTTAATTGAGTTTTATTTTTAGGATTGTATGAATTCATATTTTGTTTTCGTTTTTTAAATAACAATCTATTACTACATTACATCGCTCGTCTTCATCATAAAAAGTTAAATATTATTGTATACAAATAATATGTAGGCAATAAATTATGAATCATATAAACTATACGAACGTGTGTTTACTGATTATTTAATTATTATTAATTTATATCGTTAGATAATTTAAAAATAATCCTATAATAAATTCACTGCATCTATTTATTTATTATTAAATATTGTTTAAGTACTCAATGGTAGATATTTGGAAAATTGTTACTTTTGTGTATAGATTATTTGTAATGGTATCGTGCTGCTGTTAGACAAAACCCCAGTATATTTTGATATACTTGTATTATATTTGATTAAACCTATGGGATTTATATAACATTGCTTGCATGCCCAAAGTGATATTTATATAGTTACAGTTTTATACATGATATCATCCATTATTATGAATTAACTAAATTAATGAGCGGTTAGAATATTATAATCTACTGCTGGCATAATATTACATAATATATTTTGATGCTATATAAATGTTGTATTATATACTAATAAATGTGTTTGTTTTTATTTTACAGGTGAGTGATATTCTTTAGACAAAAAAAAAAAAAATAATAATAAAATAAAAAATGAAAAAAAAATGAAGTTTAATAATATGCAGTTATTTTGTGAGTAATCTTAAAATTTATTATGAAAGGTATTTTAATATTATATTAACTTATAGTTTGTTCTTTGATTCATTTAATTCAAGAATATTTACAACTTATTACATAGCGATATCTGGAACTAATTAAAATTACTTTACTTACCAAACTAATTATGTATCTCTCTGGGATGGGTTGAAATTATTGTGCATGTGCGCATGTGTTGATGCATCCCTTCTGTTCCGTTTTCCGTAGAAAAATGTAATTAAATCCCCGGCAGCAATGCCATTGTGGTTATTCGAACGAGTATAGAGGTCAACCAGAATAGTAATTCAATTCGATTTGTGCTGTGAATTGTATTTGGTTGAGAGCGAACTTCGAGAACTGTGGACTGAGATGAATTAATATCGACTTATAATCACTTTCTTTAATTTTTAATTAAAAATGTGTATATGTATTATTATATTATATTTATTTTTATCAATTTCCTATTTTAGAAGAGCATTATTTTGATATTTTTACTTCTAAGTGTTTTATTATATTAAAAAAAATCAATTTCTATATTATTATTATATATCTATATAACGATAAAATACTTTTTTTTTTAATTATATTTTTTAAACTTTCGCAATACAAGATTGGTCGTAATAAATTTATGAATTTTTATCTTTTCATTTTTAATTTATTTAACGGTGTAGTATAATTGAATGATAGGATAAATAAATTAGGAGTAAGTACTCAATATTATTTTTATGAATTTTTATTTACTTATTCTAATTTTTACAAATGTTGTAAAAATTATCACTTTGTAATAGGTACTTACATATATGCTTTTAGAACTTAACGTAAATAAGAAATATTCATGCCATTTTTACCAAAAATCGAATGAATAAAATTGCCAGAGGTTTATCGAATTACGTGTATTTTAAAATATAACTTGGAATCTAAAATAATGATTAAATTAAAATATATATTGTCTTATCTCTCTATTTCCTATATTAGTCTTTAGACAGTGAGCAGTAAATTACTTAAATTATTAATGTTAAAATTTTTATTTACTTCTCCGTTTTATCAATGTTTAAAAATACCTGATATAGAAATTTTATACTCGTATTATTATGTCTATATCATCTTAGTTGTCATACTGTTGATCAAAACCAAACATTCTGTAGTATTTTTTTTTTGCAATGTTTAAAATATTATATAGGTTATAGTTATTTTACGGTAAAGCTATCTAATGTAATATTTTTGCCCTAGTTTTATAGTATTTAAAGGTTTGGTATTATATTGTGGTTTTATCTAACGCAAAAACAGGAAGCGATTTATCACGTATTTTTTTTATCTATTTTATTTTTTTTTTAAACGAATTTATCTTATTTGCTTTATTGACTATCATAATCGTGCACGTTACTATCAATTTTATTATGTTACTGCGATAGAGTATCAATTGAGGATATAATCGTGTTTTTTGTAAGAAGCATTTTAAACACATCGTCATCAATGGCTCGATTAATATTGTTGTTATTTTAGTTTATATAAGATACAAAATGACATAAGTAATACAAAATGTATTACTGTGGTGTGGTGTAGATGATTCACAGAAAGAGACGGCAACGGCACAGGAAATTAAAAAGTCTTTTGTCATTTACTGCACGCAGGACGAGCCAGAACGGCGACAATAATATAAGTTTAATCGAAAAACGATAACAACCGAATATCGTTCAATAATGGGACCATTACGTTGCACCGCCGTCGGTATATCCCTTGCCGCATGATAATGACTAAGGGGATTAAATTATTCGTGCTCAAGATGCTGTGTGTCTTGGATACGAGCGATATCAACAGGGGTGGTAGATGGGAATCGGGGTACACTGGTGCCGGATGAACACTCGCTTGTCAGTGTTGGCAAAACGTTGGTACCGGATATAGATAAATTGTTTCCGTTCACCTTTAGAAATATGTATGATACGAACCGCATATTTAGAAGATATACGCGTTTTTCTACGGTAATAAAAAAAAGGATACCGAGGTTAAAAAAAAAAAAAAAGAAGGAAAACATTTTGGTTTATATTATCGTATTTGGTACGTATAAGGTCCAATGTATAGAACTTTTGTAAAATAAATATTCCATTAAATCGTATACGATATATCCTATATACCTCTATAATTATAGAGATTATTAATATTATAATATATATATTTATCGTGTTTTCGGTTCTTGCAATACTTGCATAAATTTTACACGCTCAAGTTTACAACAAATAATCTAATTTACATAAATATTCAATTACCTAGTACTGATTATAAGTTCAATCATTTTTATAATTAACAGAATAAATTACTTATTCAATGAACAATTATTATATATTATATTTATAATATTGAATATACAGTAAAATGAAATTTTTTTTTCTTACTGGTTAGGTTATGGTAAAATTGTTTTTTACTGTTTTTTGTATTTTAAATCGTATTATATATATTTTTACTTCTATAGTTATATAGACACTTTTTTTTTTTATATGTTTTTAATTACAAAATTTTGAGGCGTTGGAAAATAATAACCAGTCATAAATTGGTATAATTAATATTGTGCCATTGTGTTAGAAGATTATCGTGTATATACAATATACCTACGTCATATAGTAGAAACAACGTATAATTTAATTGTATAAATTTAAAATATAGTTATACCTATGTAAATATAAATACAACATTGAAAATACCAACGTGTGGAATAAACTTCAATTTAATAATTAAAATTATTATTTTAATATTACATTTTTTTAATCGCATCGTTATGAACACTAAATATTTTATCGAGTATTTATTTATTTAGGTATTAAAAAACATTACGTCATAACGGAAATTACTGTAAGACATAATATTCTGTTAAACAACAAAATATTATGTTAATAATAATAATAATAATAATAATAATAATAAATTAATAATAATATATAATAATTTTATTACAGAATATTGTCTAGTGTAATAATTTAAACGGTTACGGTAAAATATAATATAGAAAATACATTAAGGAATAATATTTTGTTTACGATTTCTTTTTTTCACTGACCACAGTCTGCTGGTCAGTTCAACGCACCTACTACCTATATTATGATGCTCAACAAATATTTTACGTTTGAAATGTTGTGAACTTGATTCGGGCATTGCGATAATACCTGCCTATTTATATACCTATACCTATATATAGTTACAATAATATAGTCATTTTCAGTATCTATATTTCTATTTTTTAATACTGCGTTTAAAACATTTTTTTTTTTTCTTTTTTTTTTTTTTTTATAATCGTGAATTTATTTCATTTCGCTCAACAAAAGAATATTATTATTTTTATCGTCATTTATCTATTCATCCCCTCTCTTTCGGGGTATGAGTATTCCTCGTTTGCTGATCATTATATAAAATGTTCCAGTCATGAACATTACTGGGTAATTGTCGGTTCTTAATTAATGTAGAATACAACGAGATGGATAGAGTTGTGTGTGTGTGTGAGGGAGAGAGAAAGGAAAAAAATAGCGAGATCCGTTATTTTTTTTTATTTAATATATACATGTATATTTTTATATTGAGAACCGGTTTCGCAAGAGATTCGTTGTGAACCGGACGGCCACTGAACTCCGTAGCGATGTTATTACGAGGAGGTTGCCGGAAATATGATTTGTTCTATTTTCACGATGTATATATTTTTTATATTATGGTGGATTTTATAAACGTGTCTTATATGAATTCAGAGAACCAAACGTAGCGTGCGAGATAATTAAAATTTTATTTAATGAAAATAGTTACTTTGGTCAAAATAAATTTAGGTTTTTATAAATGTAAAACATGTGTAAAGTTTTTTATTAGTGTTGCAGTACCGCGTGCTGCAGTAAGTTTCTGGTTTTTTTAATATACGTTTAATAGCGTTTTGTGATTTTTTCGCCATTTAATATATAGTTACAGAAAACAGTTCAATATTAAAACTATTCAATTTTAGTTTTGTGTTAATTAAATCATAAAATTTTGATTATACAATTATATATGCAATTTTTTTTTATTCTTAATAATCATTCTTATATTATATAGGTACTAAATTGTGTACCTATATTATATAGGTACCTACTTTGTTTAATATAATATTGAAGAATTATGCTTATTTTTACAATAGACCGTTTAGATTAATTAATTTTTAAAGTCCCCAGCAGTTTAGTCTTTATTTCATTATATATATAGTTTGTATGTCAACAACAGAAAATGTATGAATAATTAGTGTACATTACTCTCTGACTTTAAAATAGAGTTTTTTTTTTATTATTTATTTTTTTAAAACTATTTTTGTGATGAAAACAAATTTTTTTTCTATATGTGTATATATATTAAATTTCAGTGTACAAGGTATAAAACCTTGAAATATATATTATAAACATGGCTGTTATCAAAATGATATACCAAACATTCCATTTATTTTATCTGACAGGATACGTTTAATATCGCATGTTTATAGCGATAATGGTTTCCTATTTGAAGTTATTATGAATAGGCTTTGCGATATACGAGTATATTAGATATATAAATCGTACATATAAATACTCGTATTTTGTTCTCGTTTTTATATATTGATTAGATTAACAATTTCTCTTGTTTAATTTGGATTTTTATGTTATATTTTACAAATTGTATTTAATATATATATATAACTTAACGATTGTTTGTATATATATTTATCGTATTATAATCACGAATTGTTTAATATACGATCCAACTTTTTTTTTTTTTTTATAATCGAATAAAAATAGATATTTTGACCTATTGTATATTTCTCGTAAAGTTATACGCGTACATGGATAATGAATAAATTTTAAATTTAATAATATTACGAATTTTGATATACCTACTATTACTATTATTTATAGTGCCTATATAAAAAAAACTAATTTATTGTATAAAACTAAACAGAATTATTTATTTATTCATTACTATATCAATATTAACGTGAATAATTAATCTCGTATATTATATAGTATATTCGACTATAATATTTGCATATTATCAACAAAAATATCGAATTGTGATTATATAATTTATTTACGAAGTACCTATTCTAAAAATATTTTTGCGAATGATTGAACGAGTTTCGAATGACACGGCGAATAACGATGAATAATAATACAAAACTATACACTCGCGTATTTTAAACAATCATAAATTATATTTGGGTAATCTATTTCGAAATGTATAGTGTTCTTATTTCTTTTCAAGAGACCGTCAACGGTCCAACATTTTATCTTATTTATATATTATGTATAAATTTATTTTCGTTAACGTCTTCCATCCTCTAGAGATGGACCAGCATTTAGGAGTCGGTGACATAATGACGTTTTAATAATAACTCGACCCCGCTGCCGTCACCGTTATATGATTTTGTTTGTTCGGTAAGGTGTGTGCAGTGCCGTCGGGCTTACAACCAATGCTTCCTGTGCGTTCTCGCGGTGAATAGAAATAGTTGAAGCCCTTTTGAAAAGTAGTTTGAATGTGGTTACCCCGACTGAGCGTGGTTATAGGTGGTTAGACTGTAGTATGTAAAACTATTAACGTTGTTTCCCTTTCGCTGGGGTTACTATGTTTGCGAGAATACAACTTCAGGACGAATATGGTTTATCTATGCTTAGTTAGTGTTTAGAATGACATTATTGTATTTTACCGTAAACAGCTATCAGTTTATCACATTATAATATTACATATAAAAAAAAGATAAAATCTGTACCGATTTTCATTTGAATTGATTATATAGTACCATATTAGTTTTCATACATTTTAGGATATAATTTAATTATTTCTACGGTTTTTAAACTGTTTATTATTGTATGGTAAATATATATATTATACTTCCACAATATGCAAAAATTAATACACATATTATATCGCTTATTTGTCTATATATAATTATTAAATATTTGAAAGCAAGATGTTCGCTATTTTAAAAACAATTAGATTATTTTTATTCCGCGCGCGTATCATGAAGATAAATTAATAATACAATACACACATTTTTTAATTATAGATAGTAAAAATTACTATTGCTGTAGCACGTTATATGTTTAAGTTGATGAAAAAGTTGTTTGTTTAAAATATAATAAAATATGATACCTTTTAATCCTCAAGTTTAATCAAGTTATTGTAACAGTTCAATTAGTTAATGTATATTTTTTTTTATCTGCCAGATTATATGTTATATAATACTGTAGTTAGGTACATATAGGTATATATTTTCAATAAAATTCAATCACGAACGTTTATTGTTAAATATTATAATGTACATTTTTATATTAACCGTATATGTACGTCCTTTTGCGTAATATTTTCCATCCTGAAAAGAATTGGAACATTTTTAAGAAAATAATCATTATGTGCTTATAATAATAATATCTATACATTTTATCGTATTATTATGTACGTTATAATGTAACACGTGTGAAGTCTCGGGATATAAAGCCCAGAAAGAGTAAGAGAGAGTGAGATAAATACTCTAGTGATTTTATTGTTTGATATCGTTATTATTATTGTTATTTTTTATTTTTTGGAAATCGATGTTACACTGTTTAACTTTTGCATATGTAAGTACGTATAATGCGATCAATACATATCAGCATCGTATTACAATATATATACTCGTATATACACATATACGTGATATATTGTAAACACACACTTCTATATTATATTATCTGAAATTTTCGATGTATATGGTGTATACCTACTTCAGTCGTTTGCGAACGTGGCGGGATAAAAACACTATTGAGATTTTCACATAAATACGATGTGTACCTTATACCGGGTATAACAAAATATTATGTTCTGTGTGTTTTGTTATCCGCTATCGCGTATGATGTCGATATGGATTTACCGTGCGGTATAAAACGCCGACGTGTATGTGTAGTAAGCGTAGAGTCGTATAAAAATGGAAACGAAAAAACAACCGTAAAAATCCTAAAATATTTATTTTGTTTTTTTTATTTTTAAATAAATATAAGGATATATCATTCTAGGAATTATGCCGAAAAAAAAATTATATACATTTTTCTCCCAGCGCCCCTCGCCGAAGAATTTTAAATGCGTCTCGCGCGTGTAATGAATGTTCGGGCACGTCTTCGGCGCATAAGTCCTTGAGTGCTAAAATGGAATCCGAAATAACGCCACGATGCCATTCTAACTATGAATATCATTATATTGTCGTCGTCGTCGTAGTGTCATTTTCGTATATATTCTATATATATAAGTGTATAATATAAGTGTACCAGGCATTTATTTTATTTATTTATTAAATACCGCCATAACCCTCCCCTGCCATCCGCCTCGTCTAATCTATATATATTTTTTATATATATATAGGGGAATAATATGTAACTCATCGACGTTCGGGCGCAAAACACCATCGTGATGATGCTTTGGGACTATAGGGTGCGTTATCATAAAAAATTATGGGCGAGTTAATCATAATAAAAAATAAAAAAAACACCCCGCAAGATAATGAATTCCACGGTTATATATATTGTACGGTGTTTAATGTTTGCATAATTATATTTTTTTTTTTTGCTGAATACGTAATGTACATATAATATATACGAGTATACATATAATATTTAATATATTCGACGTTTATATAAACAGATTTTATTTTTTCGGAAATAATTCGTCCAGAAAATTGCATAATTTTCTTTTCAATTTATTTCTTATTCTCTCCGAAGTTATTATTCACACTGTAATAGTTTATGTGCTCGTGTTATATACGCGCTAAACTCGGAATGCGGCGTTAAATCGTATTTTTGATTTAACTGTATGTATGTATGTATATATTATATTATATTATGTACTCATCATTCGTAACGTATAAATTTACATCTCACCCTCAGATTAAAGGTTAGGTTCAATTATATTATAAACATTTCAACGGAGAGTATAATGTGTGCGCGTGCGATTGTGTTTTAAGTCTCATATTTATCTTTTCTTCGGTTTTTTTTTTCATTTTTGGTTTGAATCCAATTTTCGTTTAAGCGCAAAATTTGTTATGCTTCGCACGAATTTTTGAATAATATACATTATATATTATCGACAAAATTAAACAAATAGACGTAAATCGCCTCTCTCCAATAAGAGGTTATAGGTTAGGTATAGGTTAATTGTTTTATATATTGTACCAGTGGTTTCAGCTATATAGCCGCATATATACAGCGTCGAGAATATTATATTCACACGCAGATTAAAATTTTAAATAATATATTCGTACGCGCGCTCGTGAATATATGTAACACTTTCTCCACGCGAGTTTACATATGTCTATAGAATGTTGTTGTGTTCGACCGCGGTCCTATTATTATTATTATTATTATTTAGCATTTATATACGAACAAACAAGAGAGAAGACTTAATTAAGTCCGCCATGGATAAAGATATCTATAAATTCCTATTAAAATATATATATATAAAAAAAAAAAAAAACATACCGGTTAAAAATTTTTATAGAAATCAGAGTACCGTAAATTCGATAATTCGTGTTTGGTGAAAACGATCGTTACACACGTGTATATACGAAATGTAAGCGATAGTTATATTTATTGCTCTATAGTATTATAAATTTATAATAATATATTACTATATGGTCGAACTTTTATAATTCATTTTACACTATACATTTATTGTAATAATATACTATTGGTTATACGCATACTGTAATAATATATTATCGTGTTTTGATCTTTTAAATGTTGATATTAAACGAACGTTTTTGATTATTATTATTATTATTTTTTTTTTTTTTTACAGAAATAAATACGTGTTTATATTAATTGAACGAATAAATATTTGAGTTTTAACGTCACCCCCGCATTTCACGCCTCGGAATGTAAATAATAATTTTTAAAATATGATTTAAAGTCCGAAAAAGTTTTTTTAAAGTACAAATTTAAACAAACGATATTCATATTTATTGGAAAAAAAATATAGGTACATATAAAATAACATTTTCTCGATTAACGAAATGCTAATATATACCTATTTGTTATGGGTAATCGTAAAGCGTAATTTTGGTCGGTCGAGTGAGATATTGGGACGAAGAGTTTTTCTTCGTATATATATTTTTTTTTCATTTGCTATTTTCGTGTAAAATATAACATATACGAACACCTGTGTATAATTATTTTTAGCCTAAATCTAAGTATGGCCCAATGCGCGTATATGTAAAAAGGATTTAGTGTCAAAGGTATTTAAAATAAATCTTCTGACATAACCATCGGTAGTATACATATATGGGTGCGTGCGTATATTTATGTAGAAATATTTAACATAATTTTACTGATGCGTTATTATAACGTGCTTAGAGTCGGGTTTTTTCAATCCCCCCTCGTATTTTAGTGTAATAATTGTATTGTTAATATTTTACAAATTAAAAACGAAATAATTATCGTTATAAAAACTTATCTTACGTCCGTTAAAATAATTGACGTATAATAATTTTATTGATATTGTTTATTTGTTTTATAATTTAATTAATTGTCTTATTAAAATAATATTGAACGATAAATATTTAAATTATATATAATTAAAAGAAAAATATTAGAATAATTTATTGTTTTAACTTCTATGACTATGGTGTTGTCATCTTACTATCTAATAAAATTTAATATGTATTTGTATTTACTTATTATTTATAATATTTAATAAAATTACAATACCGATATTTATATATTATTTAGAAAATTGATGCAATAAGATTAAGAGCCGTTATTCTTTGTATATTTACTATCAGTATATCTTTATTTACTTTTAAGCTATTTTGAATTTTGATATACCGACATTAAAAAATATAAAAATGTTAAACTCCATTAAATAAAAAAAAAAAATAATACATCATAGGTGCCTTATACATACTTATTCGGTAATGTTTAACAAAGAAATAATCTTTAATGTTAAAAAAATATCAAATCGGTATACAAAACAAGGTATAAAAATCAGAGAATTCGATATTGTGCATAAGTATGGGCCCATTAATAATTTTAGTATAATATATTGAATTTTCGTGGAAATCCAAATTATCAAATTTATACTATTATAAAATATAATTTATTTTTTTTTATATATATATAATAACGCATAAGATATAGGTACATTTATTTAAAATAAATAAATATACATAATATTATTAATAAATAATAAGAAATATTAACTATAGAAATAAAAGTTTTGTAACTAGATGTTGCCTTTTATTATTTACTAAAAGCGTGAGTTTTTTGTTGTTTTATATAGAAAATAATCTTTTAAAATCGGTTGTTTGTGTAGTTGAAGACGACATATTGTTAACTTGAAACTTATATATTATCTGCATGCAATAAATTGTAAAGTAAATGGATCATGGAATAGAAAGAAACAAGTTGAACCAGTAGATGGGTTTTATAATAGCTAAGTTTTCTATTGGATTACAGAAAGAAAAAAAAATACTATTTCTTAAGTTACATATATGGATAAAACAATAATATAATAATGGGTTGAGGTATATTTTAAATATTAGTTGCACGTACGATCTTACGTATCTATTTGTATCGTTTTATAATTTTGCATTAAAATATGTCTAGAAAGTATATAATATATATTATAATACCTATATAATGTATATTATATTTTGCTTTATCTGATTACTCTTTCTGGCAGATGATCAAGTGTTCGAAAATAAGTTTGAAAGAAAGTGCATTGTTCAATTATAGTATGACGTGGTGAACTAAGATATGGTTATGGATCAGACAGCGAGAAAACGTATTAAAAATAAACTAATATACAATTTATCATAAAGAACGACGAAAGAAAATTATTACATTTTTTTTTTTTTTATATATATAAAAGGAATGTTAGTTTTTATTTTGCAAATTTAATTTGTCTACATTTATCTTCCGTTTAAATTATAAAAAAAATTCAAATGAAAAGTAAAACAAGATTTATGTTTAAAATTATTTATTTATTAGACCTGAAATATGTCTTTTTCGTAATATATTTTTCTTTCTGTTATTTATATAATTTACATCTCATATTATGTCATTTAGGATAAACTGTTATATATTAATGAATTTTAATAATTATTAATATTGTAGAATATTTTTTCTTTACCAACATATTTTCGTAATTCCTCCTAATCATTATTTATTACCACAAATATAACGTAACTCGCATACCCATTTTAATGTTTTTTTATTGAATAAATTATTGTTTTATTTTATTCAAAATTTGTCGGAACTATAGAATATATATGAAAAATATAGTTCACAAAGGAATTTATTTTTGATTAGCTGGTACCTATATCATAAGAATATAAAATATTTATTTATATGCTCAATTTGATGGAAATTATTATTTTATACTTGGATAGATAGTCATAAAAAAATTATATTTTAGTGATAACTATATTTCGATCTATTATTATTATTACTTTTTACTTTATTTTGTCTTTAATGTACCTACATGGTACGGATTAAGTGTGTCGAAAGATTAACTGGAAAATAAAAGTTTCAATACTTCAATTTTGAATTTCGGCCGTAGAGATTCGCAAGGACACGTGTCCGAGACAACGAAAAATACGACGAGTCCAAAGTGAAGCGTTTGTTGTCTGTTGAACTGCATCGCTACTATTATAGCGAGCACTATTCTTGCAATTGTGGCAGTAGCAAGATTAATGGTTACATAGGGTTATAGGTCTGTCAAGGGATTTGTAGACGCTAAACATTTGACAAGCGGATACATTTTTCATGTCTTTTTAGATGGTTGGGTAAAAAAAAATCGCGAACTGTTAAAAGTATACGAATAACTAATAAAAAACAAAACATACAAATCGCCTCTTTTGTTTAAAACTCGAGAAGAGTTTATTCAATGGGCTTCGCCACGAGAAAAAAAATTCAACCCAATTAAACCACTTCAACAATACGTTTTAGATATATAAATATAATATGTACCTATCATGCCAACACTGTATGAATCGACTGGGACAATCTAAACGGTCACAATAATGCTGTATTATTGTACAATAGGTCGTGCGTGCGAAATGGATATCGAGAGCCACCTTTGTTTAATGGAAGCAAATTTCGACCGAGCGTCTAATTTCTGTACCGTACACGTAACATACGATACTGAAGAAGTGTATTTGCGGATCAATTGCAGTTAGATTTAAAAATCGGAACGGACGAGAGCTGAAATAACAAAAGAACTCGCAAATAATTAATCGTCATTAATGTGGCGTTTTTGTGAACGAGTATATACAGCTGTACGTTCGCATGTGCTTGTACACTGTACAGGGCAGAAATGTATATAGTCGTATACAGTGAATAATATTTAGAAGTACTCGTATATAATATATTGATTTACCCCGACAAGAATCTTTATGTGAGGTCTTTGATGTGTGTTATGTGTATGTTACAGTGTATGGTATATCGAATACAAAAGTTTCATTGCTCTTTGTGGGGGATGCCTTAATTTCATAAATTGCCATAAATGGGCAATATAATTGCTTTATTGAATAATTTACGATATTATATATTATAAATTATATTCTATAGTAGTGTAGTCCACACTCCATTAAATTAGTAATAATACGCCTTAGTGCTTTTATCGTACTATTATTAATACCTATATATATTTGAACTTATGTTTTATTTACGATAATATATTAATGTTACCTCCGAAAACCACGATTCAAGTATGTAGAGTAACACAATTCACATTATACACGCGTGCATGATTGTTGGTAAGTTTTATTCGTTCGTGTAATTGTCCAACTATTACATTATTAACAATCGTTACGTCGTACGTACGAGTGTTCTTAATGGAATCTATTATGTACATTTTAGATTTTTTTCGATTTCAATGAAAATTAAATCGTACTAGACTTAAGACATTTAAACGTTTTTCCTTTGATTTGAATATTATTTTTTCTGTCAATATAATATTATAATGTCTATTAAACGTGTCAAAAATAAAACGGTTATATAAGTTTTGTTACTATATATTAAATATATTTTCCGATTAAACGTATTGATTCTCGATAATAGTTTAAAACGTTTTTTTTTTTCGTTTTAGCCATTTTAGTTCATAAATGTGTCCTTGTGAATAATTTTAAATACATTGTTCGTATTTATGTATCACAAGTTGCTGTTTAACATATATAAATATATATTTTAAATTTAAATTATTAATATTCCTTTGCACGGATAAGAATTTGATTTACATAAAAAATAATTACAATTTTTTCTAGTTTACTAGGTAATTAATTTTTGTAAAATTGTATATTCATTAATTATGTAAAATTTCAAAAAAAATTTTATACCAAATTTTTATAGGTACCTACCTATTTTTTTTTTTTTTTTTTTTTTTTTGTTTTACTTAAAATGATCTGGTACATATTTATAAAATATATAGCGGAACAGTTTAAATAAAATCGATTCTATATGACTCCGACAACCCGACACTCCAACGTTAACGTAGGTATATATATTATGCGACCACATAGTTTATATAATATGCTCGTCATAAATAAATAAGGTTGAGAGAGAGAGAGAGAGAGAAAGAGAAAGAGATGCATATTTTTATTTTTATGAACAAAATTTAATAGAATTCAATAACTTTATTGATGGAGTTAAAAGGGGAAAAATAAACGTCAGGTGATTGAATAAAAGTCATATATGATTGGAACCATCCAGAGTAGGTATTTATAGTGTAAACCGTATACCAATTTCATTCGAAATCAATCGTCTATATTAAGTCGTTGAAAGTTAATGTTATTTGGATAATAATATTAATACGAAATTCCTATTTCATATTATATATGATGTGTCCCTATCAATAAAATTTTAATAGGTACTTTATTAAATTCATTTTAATCATTGGCATATTTTAAATTTTATTTAACGGTATTCGGTGATATACATATTTCTATACGGAGCTTGTATAGAAACTTCTATACTCGTAGCTCGTACAATACTTATGTGTGACAAGTTTAAAACTTTTAGTTATTATCTTATCGCACGTGCTACTATATATAGTTTAACAAATGCGCTAACGTTCAGGATAGAAAATGTTGGTGTATTAATTTTTGTGAATAAATTTTACCCATCTGCTGTTGTATAATACAAACCCCGGAATTGTATTTGGCTTTTGGTCTGAGAATAAATTTTCTCCTTTCCACTTGTCGTTTACCTAAATACACCCTTTCAGTGTTGGCGTCTTTATAATAGTATTTGACCAAAGTGACACCTAGTTTTAAATAATCCCTTTTCTGTTGAAAGAAGTTTTAAACTTACGAAGGAACAATAATTATCTGAAAACTAATCGTGAACAATAATATTATTTCAGAAGGAAAAGTTTTAAACGAATTTTACTTTTTAATATAATATATAGGTATATCTATTACTATAACATAAGAAGTATCTGTTGTGAAATTTTCGTCTTATTAAAAATGTGCGTCACAAAATGCGTTCGTTTGGTTATAATTGAATAAAATCAAAAGTGGATTGTTTACATTAATTTGCAGTTATTTTACCATAATTGGATTTTATTTAAGTGTTATGTAGGTATTTATTTATTTTTATTTTTTTTTCATTAATTTATAAGTCATAATAGTTATAATATTTTTTTATAACCAAGTCGTCATTTATTGGATTAAAATAATAAATAATAGGTATATGTGTAGGTATATTAAAAGTGTCATTGCAAAAAAATAAGTACATTTTTACCTTGTTAAAAGGAAACTTATTTATTTTAATAGAGGTATATCAATTTATATAGGATTTAGAGTTGGTAATTTTTTACCTTTTATTGTAATATATCCGGTTACTTAGCAAATGAAATGATTACTTCTATCTATGAATAGTCATATATTTTTATAGAATTTCGACTACCTGTCAACAAATGATAAACAGATAACCAAGAATAGGTTCTTTAACATAATTAAAAAAAAAAAATTTGTACAAATTTATTAGGGTTTATTGTTTTTGTTTTATGAATTTGTTATGGAGGTTTAAAATATATATTATACTGTATCTTAAGCAATGTGTTATTAATATACATAGTACAATTATTTAGTGTTATACACCAGACTTACTTTAATAGTTTGAATAGAAATTATCTACTGTTGAAATATTGTATTTAAGGAAAAAACTTTTAATTAATAATCCATTTAAGAATTTCACAATAATTAATGCTTCGTGTTCTTTCGTAATTTTGTTTTAATTATCTAAGTGGTTATTGTATTATAATCATAAGCAATAAATATTTTTTGGTGATATAAAGACTAAAATAGTAATTACAAAATATGTGTGTGAAACATTCCATTTATTCGCATGAAAATATTTTATCCGCACGATCTTATATGTATTATTAAAATGAAAAAAATAAAAAATGTTTTTTTTTTTTTTTTTGTCTTTGGGCGTGATTAAATAAATGAAAAATATTGTCCATTCGCAGAAACGACGTTATGACGGTTTGGATGTTTTTATAACGGCCAAGGGGAAAACTGAACGTGAAAAATATATGTATTTTTTTTATTATTATTTTTTTTTATTAATATAGTATTTTATTGCCGGGAAATCGGCCTTCCACGTTCCAAATATTATAAAATTAGTGGGTGGTACACAGCGGCGGTCAAGAAACAAAAAAAAAAAAAAAGTGTCTGCAAACGCGCGGTGGTAAAATTTTTATTTTATTTTACCTTTCGTGTAGTTTAGAATCTCGCCTTGTCGACAGAAAGGGTAACCAATATTAATGATTATATACTATGACCGGGGCCTTCAAATTGTCTGGCAACACGAGAATCGTTAATATCAGTAATGGGCTCACAGCACGAACGACCTACCGCTATCACCAGCAGTACTATCGGTCGTTTTTATACGCCAGGGCAAAAGCCTAATAATACGAAAATAACTTCTTTCCTGCTCTTTCCCTCCGTCCCTTCCATAATTCGCCCCCATTGTGTCGTTGGACCGTCTTCGCGGGACTCGCTGCTAGAGGGCCACGATACGCCGCCACACGCATATCGCGAAAATGGATTTACGAAATTTCTCGGTTTTTATCACTGGCCAGCGGCGGCGTCAATATACCCATATAAAAGGTTAATAATAATAATAATAATAATAATAATACCCAACGCACGATATTATAAAGCGTATAAATATTAGTATAATATATTATTTTCTAATATTATAGCACGACACTAATTCGTTAGCTGGGTAGGTAGGTACTGTTTTTGGTTTTTTGCGCACGCAATGTAAAAAAATAAAAATAAAAAAAATAAACCTTTCAAATTTTCGACGTAATCTATTTATAATAAAGTTAAATGCATGTACCTATACATACGTACCTATATAATATATATATATGGAATTTATACGAGGAGGGGGTGGGAAATGTAAGTGTACGGTTAATCGAAAAATAGGGGCGAGCGATCTACCAGGAGATAATAATATTACAATAATAATAATGATAATGCCCGTTGGACGGCGTTCCGTGTAGGCAATTTCAGTACGTTCGTGTGTACTATACGTACCGGTTGCGTAGGAATAATTGATGGGCGCTAGACTCTTGGCATCGCTCTTAATCACGCGTATTGTTTGATAAATGAATATTGAGGGTTTTCCGTAGCGGCCCGAATCTTGCGAAACGGATAGAATACAATATATTATAATTCCATCATGACACCATATATTCTAATATACGAGTATGTCGTACCTATACCCATATGGTAGAAAAAAATATTTAATTTTAATTTTATTCATATAAAATATTCATATTTTATTTATATTCTTCCAGACAATTCCGAATTCATCGTCTCGTTTACATTTTATCCGTTCCAACAAACTCCCTCTCGCCCTCGTCATCACTTTAACCGTACAGTATATAATTCTTTGATGACCACGACCAATCCGATGCTATTCTGCTGCTCTACGCTCTTCTCGACCGTATCGGAGACCTTTTTATATTTATTTATTAATTTCGTATTATACAGAGCGAATCGGCAAAGCCCTTTTTTCAGACAACTGTTTTGTCGGACGACTCGGATCGGAATTTATACTATAACGTTGGACTTGCTTTTATTTTTATTATTATTTTTTTTAATATAGCTCAAATACGTTTTCCGGAAGACATTTTTCATGACCACATATATACTATATATAATTTCTACGTTCCGGCTGTATATAATATATAATATATTATATACGCAGAAAAGGAAGAAATAATTAGTCATAACGTCGAAATTCACGTTACTCTGGGCTTTATCTGTAAATTATTCTATCCGTATCGTCTATCGTCATCGCCGCCCCGTCTGTCTGTCTTTCGCTATCGCATTGTGTGTTTAATATATAGTTTACACGATGAACGTGCGCGTATAATCGTAATATATACATCACGCACGCATAAATATGCTCGTGGGTCCGAACGCGGGCAATTACAAACGAACGCGCGCGTGAAATTCGCTCCACACACGATTCCATAATGAATTAACCCTTTCTTCGAATCCGCGATATCCCTCCCGTACGCATTACGCAAACGAAGCCGTTTCCAATGCATTTTAATATTATTATGTTCGTGGGTTATGCGCCATCGCCAATTTCGTTTCTCGTATATTATCGTATATGGTCGTTTAATATATTTTATATATAAGAGGATAAATCCAATGGTCCAATGTATGGATTTTTCAGTTCGGAATTTAAGACGCGTTGATTATTATAAGACGTGCGAATAAAATATGTTATTTTATGGAATTTATATAATTTCGACAAAACGTACGGTAATGTGTTCTTTCACGTGACCTGTATAATGTATTTAAAAGTTATGTCATTTTAGAACCGCGTCCGGGCCTGTAATTATATCGCCGTTTGCGGACTTGTAGTTATATTTTTCAACGACAATAAATTCGTGTCTAGCCAAATATTTATACTATTCGCCCGTGTGGACCGCGTTTCGGCTTTTCTGCAAACACGCCGTTTGTTACCTTAAACCCCGCAAAGGTGTCGAAATTAACGTCTTGCGCCGTGTATGTGATGGTGTGTTTACGATAGGATAAACGCGTAAACGGATTTTGCAGGGATGACGACGACCGCGCGGCTGTTTCTCGGTAAATATTAATTAACGTCGCTATATGTATTTTGTTCTTCAATTCAATTAGAACGTGGCATACCGGGATTGCCTCTCTCCACTAATGAAGTATATAATAATATGTATATACGTAAGAGGAATACCATACCATTGTTAGAACATTATATCATTTCCAATTGCTTTTTTTTTTTTTCAAATATTAAAATGTTGGTTTTTAATTTATTTATTTTTTATCACCCTCTATCTATATTATGATAATTTGTATTATCATATTATTATATTATGACACAGGCGTGTTACGATTGATAGCGTATACACGCACGTACTATATATTTATTACAATAATTATGTAATATACTTTTCGTTTTAATTTCCGTCCGAAAATTATCGAATCGTAATATTTTCGTAATATAATCGTATATATTTTTTAATCGTGTTTTCTTATCGCGCGGCTATCGTGCAAATGTCAATAATTCATGCATACGCTTTTTACACTTTATCAATCGTCCGAATTAGTATATTGACGAGCTTACATTAGTAAAGGGCGTAGTTGCGCTTACTTTAAAAACTTTTGTGGGTGTGGTCTCTCACACTGACTGACACGCCGTTAAAACCGATATAACCAAAGAAATATAGCAGTCTCAATCAATCATTTATTGATCCTTAAAATAATTTACAGCAGTGTACAATTTTATTAGGAAAAATGAATTAAACACCGCGTGTATATTCATATGTAGGTACTGTAATAATACTTATCGGGTATTTGTATAATAATATGTGTGTACCTACTGAATTTTTTAGATCACACAAATGTGCCAAATGTTTTAATTAATTCCACTGTAACTACTGCTAGAATATTTTTTAGTTTATATACTAAAAAAAAGCCAAAACGGCAATTGATAAAACAATGACTTCATATATATATATACAAGAAAATATCACACGTAATACGTTTAGATATTTTATTTACATAATATTACGTATTTTCTTTTTTCGGCATCGCGATAGCAATTTATTCTAAAACATTAATGTCGATTCGCGTATATCACGCGTGCAATTAAATTATTTCTATACTCAGTTTTTTTATTGCAGCGTTCATAATACGCGGATTTTTGAAAATAAAAATTTATTACGTTATTTTACGGGTCGAATAAAAATATGACTAAATATATAATATATGGTAGGTACCTACCTCCATACACATGTATAATATTTACGGTCATCCTCTTTCTTGCTATACGCGTATACCTATACTTATATTATATTTATAATTGTACACGTATTATTATGCATAATTTATATATACCATTTCATTGATTTATCGTTTGCTAACTCGTTTTTTCTTTATTATTTTTCAGGTGAGTGGGTTTCAAATGTTTTTTATACGCCAACCGTGAGTATTCGCACACACATACACGCATGAATATTTAATTTATTGTAGAAGAATGGCGATTATATTATACGCGGTAGTGTATATTATACATCGTAAGACCCGACGCGTTCTGATTCCACCGCGCACTGTTGTTTTGTGTATATTTATTGCGTATATAATTCTTATTTATCCGTATCGTACTCGATTTCAAATTTTAAAACACGTTTATATTGCTTAACGATTTCGTTCTAATGTAATACGCCTAATAAAGTTATAAATTGTAATCCACCGTCGGTTCACCAAACTTGAAAGTTTCAATTAGGACGTTTTTCATATCGCGCGTATAAATATACATGTGTATATATTATGTTATTGTTGTATCTAACAAATACAAACATAAAACAAGAGTAGGTATATGTATACAAAATGAACGCTATATTTGCAAAGAAAAACGTATTATTATACCATTAAAGTATTAAACGCGCAACACGAGCGTGCATACGTAAAATTTAACGTCGCGTAAAACATTCTTTTCGGTTATTTGCACATTCAAAATTTCGGTCCAATGAATATTATTCCTAAATTTTATATACGTATACGCGCGTGTATTATATTAAAAGCAGTATATTTATTTGTTGTGCTGCAGAAACGCCCGTTTAATAGTCGTGATGTTAAAAATTACAATAAAGAAATTACTCGGGGAGTGAAATTAACATCGGCTAAATACCGGACGTTAATGGATCTTAAAAACCACCCTCGCCTTAATGATTAGACAAATAATGAACTCGTGTAAGTATAGTACGCGTTATATTTTATCAATGGATTATTTTGAAGAACTCCATACATTCACATGTTTCATAAAATATTTCCAAGAACAATATCATTATACGTTTCTCCCGTTATATATGTATACCAAACTATAATATAATATGGAATAGTAAAAAGTTCGATTTTGAGTATTTATATAATATTACATATAAAATATAATATCAATAAAAGATAGGATTCGTTGCGGTAGCGGGTGGTTCGTAAAATGAATTGCCCTCCGGTTCTACTCGTTATGATGAGAATATGAAATGGTATTTTAATAAAACAAATTGCAAAAAATTCGATTTCGTTTTGTTACAAGTTTGACCTCAAATAGTGTGCTGCGACCAAAATATTTATCGGTTGTATCAAGAATCATATATTACAAGTTGATATATTTTACGAAAATAACGGACGAAATGTTGAGAAACTTGTGTTGTGCGAGACGGAAATATTTTTGGTTTATTTCGTATGCAAATGAAATGTATCTCCTCAGAACAATCACAAAATTGAATGCACGTCCCTTATATGATGGGTTGCTCAATCACACACGTTACATTCCGTTTAACTGAGTAAATTGGATTATTTTTTCCCCCTGGTAAATTATTATTTTCATTTTGAATTATAAAATTAAACTTTCATAATATAATATTTTTTTAAAAAAACTTACATAAGTACCTTTAAGGCTATAACATTTAACTGTCATTTATATTTTTGCCTTAAACGATCAGGATCCGCCCTAAACACCAAATAAATATTAGTGCATTTTATTATTGTAAATATTGGTTTTAAAAAAGTAAAAAATTAATTATTCTACATGAAATCATCATACACGTAACGGTTATTGGATACACGATAACTTCGTGCCTAATTATATTACAATTTAAAAAACTTTTTGTATTGTTTTTCATTAGTTCCGTAAAAAATGAAAACTCGTATAAAAACAATAAGTAGGTACCTACATAATAATTATAGGTATAGCTTTTAATTAATATTGTGCAATTTTGATATCAATTATGTGTAATTTGTGTATGGAATTTCACGGTTTTATTGAAATTTTTTCTTGAGATAGGATGAAGTTTTAGCTATTTATTTTTATTTTAATGGTCAAACTATAATGAGAAATTAACCAACATATGTTTATATTTAAATTAAATACATTTATTACAATGAATTGAATAACCTTAAATGTTTATAAATCGTGATTAATGTATTCGTGTAATATGGTTGTCTTGAAGATTTAAGCCTTTTATTAATTTTTATGCAATAAATTATAATTTAATTGTTTTATCACGCTGAGGACTTTAATTATTATTAATTTTGTTTAACGTCTGCTTAAATTAGTCATGTAAAGTATATTATTAACAGTCACTGCATGTGTACTGGTATTAAGTTAATTTGAAAATGTCAAGAAATTATAATATCAAAGTGATTATATACATACGTATTTAGTTACCCAATAGGAAAACTTGAATGTGTTTACTAGTATAGGTACCTACTCGTATTTGTCGTATTCGTTATGGTTACATTTCTCAAGCCTCTTTGATCTCATTTTGTATAAAGGAATTATTTATTTAAATTTATATTACCGCTAATAAAAAAAAATTGTGACAAAAAAAAAAAAAAAATTATAATTCACTTGAAACTAAAGGAAAAAATATTCCCTAAAAATATTATTTTCTATGTGCACCTATATAGTTATATTCAAATTTACTTACATATCTCTGATCTATAGTTGTAAGGCATGCGACGTTCTCCCATCGGAATCTAAATAATAAAAATATTCAATTTCACGAAATTTATACTAGAACATTTTGTTATATCTAAAGCACTTTTATTATCTTTCTTGTAGTCATGTGTTTACAATGTTCGTATATTTTTCTCCGCGTCACAATAAAGAAATGTTGGACCAAAGTAATTTAAACTTTTATCTATATAATATAATAATATTATGAAAATAAATTAGCATAAATAAATATTTTATAGAAATGAATAAATAATAGATTTTTTTTTAAAATATAAATCGTTTAATGATCACTCAAAACGCATTTCGATTTCGCCGGCAAATATAATATAGGTACGTTTCTATTATTTTCATTATTATTTCGTTCTTATTATCATGATATTTATTTTTTATTTATTGGCACGTTTACACAACTGGTACCAATTGTCCCCTTGTTCCCTGTCAGAGCGTTGGCGCCTTTGATGCGATTTCCATTAGTCATTTTCTCATGCCAAAATCGGCTCATTTGTCATTAAAACACGCTATGTCGAGGTTGAGTAATGAAAATAATATACAGAACTGTAATGACTAATCATAAATAATTGATTAATGCGAAATACCTCTTGTACTAATAAAATTATATTTTCGATGTATTAATAAAAATTCAATATACCATCTAATTTAACTCTTCCCCGAACACGACCAAACATTAATATTATTATTATTTATAATTTAATATACAACGTCAACCGAGTCAATATATGAGTAGGTGGTACTCTATATGATGATCAATAATTATTATTTATATTATATTTGTTCGGCATTTATTTTTATTTCATGTTTAAATTATATTGGTTTTACAAAAGTTACAAAGAAAAACCATTGTATTTAATTATATTTTGAAACAATACTTTATTTGATGTGTTTATTAGTACCTGGTTATGTGTGGTTTAAACAGATATATGACTATATTATGACGTCTTTGTGATAAATTGCATTTGACCGGTTTTCAAACGATTATAAAGTTTTTTCTACCGTGATCGATCATGATTCATTACTTTTTAATCCTTCAAAACGAACGACTAAAAAAAAAAAAAAAAAATTACCATCATTTTCCGCCTTCAGTTACAGTTATTATTATTATTATTTTAAACAAATTTTACAGATTAATGGATTTGTTGTCAAACTTTTCGTTTTTATCATTAACAGAGAAAAGGTGTAATAGAAAAAAACGGATTAACATTAAATTCTTATCTTTTGTGAAATAATTGTGGACATAAGTGTTTATTTTAATTTAACATTTCAATCTATAGTACTTTTTTTTTATTGTGTGATAGTGGTTGTTTAAGTCCTAAACATAAACGCGTATGCTAAAGGCGATAACTTGAGGACACATACGCATAGAATTTTATGACTCCTTGAAATAGGTATTAAGAATGGTTCTTGTTCAATTTATTGCAGATAGACTTTTTTTCATATCACATTTTGTATTAAGTATATAATATTAACAAATATATAAAGTGTGTGAAGTGTCAAAATAAAATCTAATTTACCTACTTTATATAATGAAGTGCAGTATGCAATAAATGTTTTCTAATGGTATTTTTATTATTCTTATTATTATTTATTAGTAATATAACTAAATTCCTGACGATTCGTGCAATATTTCGTCGTATATAATGAAAATAAGAAGAATAAAGTCTTATATAATATCCTTGTTTATTTATTTCGCGTTGTTGTGTGTAACGTTAAATTATATAATATATTTTTTTCGTCTCTTATACAGAACACATGGACGTCGATAAAAGATTTAATTGTGTATTGTCAATTATTCGGAATTTGTAATCTAAATAAATAAAAATAAATAAATGAAATTATGTAAATATAAAAACGCATTTTAGTAGACCCACCGGAAAATCACACATGTGCCGGTGGGGGGATAAACAAATGCAATAGAAACGGTCGCTGTTTTCGCTTAGTATTTTCGAAATTTCTCGGAACACGAGATAAATCGAGTAAACAGCGACAACAAAATATATAATATTCAATTATACATTTTGAATACACGTGTTTGTTGTATATCATGTCGTATGTTGATACAAAAATAAAATATTCGTTGAAAAATAATTGAAATATTCAATAAATAAATAAAATCACGTAACTATATTGATCCACGTTTAAGAAGAGGCTATGACGTGTGAAATATTCAATTAAAATTAAATTAAACGTGTTTATACACGTCATAATATATAGGAATGTAAGGTTTAAAAAATTAGCTTTGACTTTAATTACAAGTTTTATTTTAGTATTTTAATTAATTGTATTTTTAAAGTTTATGTCTCCGCGGTGGCACACGTATAATAATATATAATACGTATACGCGAATGCCGTATCATAGTGATTATAATTTTTCTTGATAATTATTTTAATCAAATTATATAATTGGAAACGCACCGGTGTGCAAATCAGATTTGTTATAAAATAGTATTATGAACTCGCTCTCATCGTTAATAATTAAAAACTTTTTCATTTTCACTCTGTTTACCCTCGCGGCAAAATCGGAATTTGAATAATAATATTATATTCCCATTTCATTTCAGTAGACCCGACTAAAAAAAAAAATAAAAATAATAATAATAATAATTATCTTTTTACTATGGAGGACGAACGAATGTAGTTACATTAAATTATATTCCGTCCTCGAGGATTTTTCTTTAGGAGTGAAGTGTGCTGCCTGCGGTACGTCGACGCGACGACAGTGACATTAATCTATACTATTATTACTCTGGAGAGTATAAGAACACGAGAAAAGAGGGCGTCTTGTCCTAATAGAAATGAAAGTAGAATTAAAAAGAGAAGAAAAACATATCGTTTCGTCCGAATACCGACTAATTGAATACAGTATGATATAGTTGAACTATATACCTACGTATGATGTCGTAAAAATATTCGTGCGTGAAAAAAATTATATTTTGTTTACCGTATTTTTATATTATGTGCGCGGGGAGGAATGTTACATAATATTATGATAATATTATGATTATGACGTGTATTCTGCGTATATGTATTGCCGTTTGTACTGTTTATTTTTTTCAATTTTCACGAAAGGGTTTATCTGTGCGCGTGCGCCCGTGCAAAGGTCATAATAATATTATTTTAATATCTACCTATATACTATTATATTATATAATATACAATATTACTCGGTGACCTATCGGCGCGAACGTATAGCCGGTATAGAATATAATCGCAACGGTTGGCTATTGTTCACGAATGTCACCGTAGGACATTTAAATGTCAAGTCGCCGTTAAAGCCGTTTCGATGGTTTTAATACGTTCTCGTCGTCTCTATACCCACCCATATTGAGTATTATTAATAATATATATACCACGGTATAGATCCGAAACTTATCGTCTTGACTGTGTATATTCGGTCATATAGATGGTAATGATGATTGATACCAAAGTGTAATATTAATCATAATTTCGTGAATTCGATCCGGCGTCGTCATCGCAAATGCGGTGTGCTGTAGAGGATGCGATTTCGGTGCGGAAAGACCGCTGGATATAGGTGCTTAAAATGATATTTATACGAACAAATTTTTTGGATTTTAATTAATATTACAAGATTGTGTTTAACGACGTGTAAATAATTATTGTTGTTGAGCGAAAAATAAATATACAGAATCGCGTATTTTATAATTTATGACGTGTTGTGATATTATTATAACTTTATTTATAAATTGTAAATACTTTGTAACATCACGTTTATACCAAACAGTTTCATAAAAATTCATAATTTTATATAAGTATGACTTATAAACTTTGTTTAAATAAAATAAAATGTATTCAAATTTTTTGACCGGTGAAAAAATTGTATTAAATTTTTTGGTCCTTGACACCAAAAAGGTGCCGACCCCTGCACTACATTCATTATATTATTCGGATGTAATAATGTGAGTTTTCACCCGACGACATGAATCGTATAAATGTATAATAATTAATAGGGCAACACCGCGATGTTTATACTATGGTCTAAAAACACGTCCGAAACGAATATTTTTTTAATAATTCAACGCGCGCCTGGTTTTTTCTTCCCCTTTAATGATTATTTATAGCTATTTGTACAAGCTCAGTTTTCATAAATCAAAAAAAATTTCCAATCTAAACGAAAACGCAGTCTTGTGATGAAAATTAATCGAGCAATTAACAGTTAAATAAAATTATACTGTTACTACGCATGCATTATATAGCGGTTTTACGCGGACGAAATTGTTTCGTACACGCTCGTTCTTTATCAGCCGCCTATTATATAGTTTGTTAACTGCACAATTTTTACCCTTTTTCATTTACATAATATATTATTATTATTATTATTATTATTATTATTATTATTATTATTATTATTATTATTAGTATTATTAGTATTAGTATTATTGAACCCAACTCCGATGGAGGAGAGCTTAAAGTATTAATGTAATCGTAAACGAATTTCTATGCAATCCAAATATACTGTTTTTACCACAATCGTCTCGACAATAACCACAACAAACCACCCCCATACAATATGTTTAGAGGAATCTTAAGGTCATAGATATAGTATACCATATATTATAGATACCATTTACGGTGTATCACCAAGGTAAAAGAATTATGTACGAGATTATCAATAATGTTAGTCGCAAGACAATATTACATTGTAATGTACGTATTATACACATATAGTAATGATTGGATTTTATTTGAAATATAAAATACATAAGCGTTTTATAGATTTATTTCGAATAACTTAATTTCAAATATTACACAAAAAGAAAATTTATATTACATATTGATTTTCTTTGTGCAAATTGAACACGTCACTGTACACACATTATTTTTATAAGTTTTAAAATATTTGAAAATTTTCATTTTAAATACCTATACCTATATAATATTTCACTATAATCTATAAATATTAAGTTTAAATGCACAATATATAATTTACATGTTTAAATAATAATATTAATATAACTTTCTATTCATTCCTAACAGATAATTTTTATTTGAAAGACTTGTTGACATAAAATATTTATTATTTCTTTCCTATAATGCTATTAATGATTATTGGATTATCATATTATACGTCAAATAAATATAAATAGATAATAAAAACAATGGATTAAATATTTAAAATTACACGTGTCTGTAATGTTATAAATTAATTTCTGTAGTATAACAAAAATAAAAAAACTGGATATAAGAATATTACGACCTAAAAAAAAAATATGTATATATATATTATAATGAATTTCGTTCTTTTAAAAATTTAAATCGGCGTTCTGACAGTAATTTGTGAGGGATAATTTTCACTTGGTCTTTTTAATAATTTATATATTTATTTTACGAATAAAATTGTTCTTTTTTTTTTTATTCATATCTATTCCGGTTCTGCAGCGATCAATTTAATATTTACCATGCGTAACGACTATTAATGTTATGTGAAATAAAATTTATATTATACACAAATTTCTAACGATAAACGCATCGTTTAGCAGCGGTTTGTATAGAGTATAATATATATATTGACTTTATAGAAATATTTTCTCGAACATAATTTAAATGTTGTGGTTTTGCTATATAAATATATTAGGTATGTTATATCTTCGCTCACGTGTGTACATTGTTTCCGAAAAGGGGGTCTGATTTTTGATGGGGGGAAACATCCATAAAGTCTTGTCGGTGTATGTTGGATAATGTAATATGACGCGATGAAATTCTATTATAAGTACCTTTGGCAAGGGCGGTTGATTAGTTTGCGCTGGGCATAGAAAAAGCATATAACACCCCCGCCACTTGTATATACGCACTACGCCAAAGTGGTTTTACATTTTCCCCTCGTGAAATTCAATTTTATATAGTTTATACTTTACACAACTGGAAAAAGTCCATTTTGTCGTGATTTATTTTTGAACTTAATTTAACGTTTATAACTATATATATTTTTCCCTCTTTCGTCTCGTCCGGTGCGTCTGTCGTCACGCCCGCCTTGTATTTTGCTCTACAAATTGATTATTATACATGTACCTATACGTAAAGACTGCAACTGATATTATATATATAATATACGTTCGATATATATAAAAATGAAGTATAAAAGTTCGATATTTTATTATTATTCGATACACTCCGCGTTACACGTAATTACTAAGAATAAAAATTATTACGACCACGAAACACATTATATAATAATACCGAAATATTATAATGATCGCGTGTTGTCGATCCCCTGATTTCCATTTGATTATATTGGCTTACAACTACGTGTTAACGCGTTGTTGTGCTGTACGCGTCGAGCTCGATTTCGTGGTCGATTAATAAATCAATAAAATCGCTTTACACGATATAATAATAACGGTAAAGTCTTTTCGTTGATTCGATGTACACTTCTGTTCGGTCTCCCGTCTTAGACGTGTATATATTATATAATATATATATAAAGTGCGGGAAACTTCGCCGAAGCTTAGAGCGCGCATAAACCACCGATGACCCTCGAAGATACAGTGCTGCGTATAATCCCTACCTCGGTTACAAAACATTTGATCGGTCGCTTTATAATATAATAGAAGACTGTGGGTTATATGATGCTATACGTATTATATACACATGAACTTCGGAGAAGTCCGATACCAGCTGGCAATCTTAAAATTCGCATCATAACTTTGCGATGTAAACCAGAACACGCGCGTCGGTCGTGACGGTGGGACGGCGGTCGCCTGGAGAGTGTCCTCCGTGCGTGTACGTGGAGGAGAGAAAGAGCTTAAATTCAAATGAATTGACAAACTTGGTATGCACTCGGTGGTCGTGCGTATAAATACATCGTATATATACCTTTATATTATGTGGGGTTATTGCATCGTACCTGAGTCTATATTAAAATATTTAATAAAATAAATAGAGACGCGATAGTTGATAAAAAACGATATTATATATATATAAAAAAATAGTATTTTCGTATTTATGTTTTATAAATAATATATACGTAAAAACTGTAGTCTTTGTGATACGGTTATTTTTTATTTATTTATTTTTTTTTTTTTTTTTGTATCAGTTCGAAATCCGAGTTATTATTCACCTAAGATATTGTATATTATTATTTGAAAGAGCGTAATAATAATAACGAAATGCGCGATTATTGTCTCGTTGGTTAAGGAGACCCATTCTGTTCAATGATTAATTATTATCGTGCGCGCGGACAGATAAACCTTTGGACGCCATTGTTATATATCTTAATATTATTGTTCATCGTCTTTGGAGAATCTTGCCGATGACGGTGTATAAAGAGGGTGGAAGGGTCGAGTACACAATCACTGACTGTGATGCTGTCTGTCGCCACCGCTATCGTTTCGCTAACCGTTGTTAGCCGAAGGAATGGGATTTATTCCGATCCGACGAATTCTAATGGATTATTCCGATATAACCATAGGCAAATGAAAAGTCAACCGAATGCACCGCCGGCCGTACTCGGCTGATGTGTATTGTATTACATTTTGAATGGGTATTGATTTTAACCGATTTTTATTATTCGTGCCCAAGCCGAAAACAATACGCGATCGTCGTTGTCCGCCGACGATTATTATTGATATCGTCATTTTATAATATACGAAACTGGATAAATAGGTACCTCACTTCCCGCGTGTATAAATTAAACGCGAATCATTTTTCTAAGATGCTATAACAAGATCGATTTCAAACGCATAAAATAGAAAAATGTATCGTCCGTATTGCTATATCCGATTTGAATTATTATTACAAAATTAAAAAAAAAAAAAAATACTGGAGTATTATTACCTAACTCGTATTATAACAGCGTGTATACTCGTATAATGTCGCTCGCTCGTCGTTGAAATTATTAATAGGATTTTTTTTTTTTAATTTTACATAATAAAAAACGATAACAAAAAATATGAATTAAATAAAATGTAGGTACAAAACATTTTTTGATATATTACATTGTTATAATCATCTTTATACGTATCTGTTTAGAGATAACCTTTTTATTTATATTTTATACTGCATTATTGTTCATTTAAACCCAGTTTACAGTGTCAAAAAGATAATGATATTTATGTACGTAACCTAACTTTTTTAAACGGAATTTGTTTGGCCCTTGATATAACGACATTACGACAACGAGAAAAAAATACACCGATTGTTTTAAATTACACCTGAGTATATTTTTTTAACAGATTCTTTTCAGGGGGAAAAAAAAATTAAATTTTATATAACAATTGCATTTTAATTATACCTCGCGATAATAAAAACGACTAGAACACATAAAACGCTGTGCAGTATTATAAATAGTGTTTATATAATAAAATGTAAGTACAGTAAAATTTAAAATTAATACCGACCGTAATATATACTATAACTATATATAGAAGTAGGACGGTTTGCACAAAATCTTTTCGACGTTCCCCTCGGGATAGAAAACTACTATACAAAAATCCCTATAATGTATACCTATATAGGGAGACGGTTTCGCCCCGGTGCGGTGATGCGCGATGACACGGGTCGCCCAGAGGTCATTTGCATTATAATATGTTTTGGACGAGCGCCTGTAGGGTAAATCGGCCGTCCGCATTTTTTTTATACGATCGAATAAACGATTATAAGTATTATATAAGTGAGATTTATGCAGTGCGCATAAATAAAACGATACCAATATAATATTAATATAGGTATAGATTAGGTAGATATAGATGTACCAGAAACGGATCTTTATTTCGTTTTCTTTCTCTTCCATATTCTTTTCAAAGACCTCGTTAATTTTCGCGCGTTTTCTTTTATACACGCGTATATATATATGCGACAATGACGGTATAATATAACGAATCGGTCTCGCGATTTGCATATTTCGTAAGTTTTTCATTCAATTTCTCTTTCTCTCTCTCTCTCTCTATGATACGACCGGTCGGACGAAATCGATTCAGATTTATTTATCGGGCCCGTCGATTGCGACGACGAAACAGACGACCTGCAGGCTAGTGATAGCGTGTACAGCGTTTTCTATAAACGAAAAAAAATATATAGCGACGAAGATGGGAAAAAATGTACGGGGCCGTATTATCGAAACGATTTGTCGATTTGTTTCTCGTCATCGTTCCTGCAAATAAATACTACACGCACGTATATCTGTCGAGTGTCGGGCACAAAAGACGAATCGCGAGGTTAACGAACCGTTTATGCGATGTCCTCGGCGACGATTCGGAACAGTGAGCTTGAGAGTCTATGGCGAAAATAAAAAAAAAAAAAGTGAAATACAAATAACATATCGTGTGTATACAATAAATACACGATGTATGATCTGTTAACGACGGCTATCCTGATGATTTTTTATTTCATATGGTATCCTGATGATGTGATGTGCTCTGTAACTCGCCCCCGTCTGTATGTTAACGTACATTTTTCACCGATTCGAAAACGTCGAAACCTTTTGCTGATTCTTATCTCTACGACGTACCTATATTCGTTTCAGTCCGGAAAAGTGTTTTTTTTTCCGCGTTCATTTCTAAATATTTACGTTTCTCCTCGTATAATTGTATACGATAGGTACTATTCGATTTTTAATTAATTATATATTATATGTTTTTTTTTTCGTTTCTGTTTTTCGACCGCTCGCGATAAAGTCTTGTTGTTTGTTTTAAATCCGTTTACCCGTCCAATTAATTTAGTTTGGTTTAATTATTATTATTTTTTTTTTTCCCCATTATATACAAACACGCACGTATTGGATCCCCCGATAAAATCAATCTTTATTTTTCGACCGTCCAACACCGTCGTTACTCGTTGCGTTTCACGCGCGCGCAAGCTCCTCCCGCGTTAACCCCGTCGTAGTTAAATATATTGTAATCAATTAATCTTCAAAACTTCCTATACTCCGTAATATATATTACAAGCGTATATTGCTCGCACATTTTCACGTCCGCAATGAATTTCCTCTAACTGAGTAATATCATAATATATAACCATGTATATCATATACGAGGATCGATAACATTTTAACGCGGAAGAAAATTTTGCGAATTTCGATTTCGGGACTTCTTTAAAACGTATATTACACTTCCTATATACTCGTATATTATAGTGGCTAACGAGAGATTTCTGCGAGACCCTTTTTAATTTCGACGTGTCGTTCGTTTATTAAATTTATTATTTCCCCTCCCCTCACGACTTTTGGAGTGTATATATTCAACGTTTATCTTTAAATAAAATAATGCGAATAAAACTCGCGATAATAATTATAATGGAATTATATATTTATAAATAATTTATCGTCTTTTCATTATTATAATATATTTACGATGATTGTTTAATAATTATACGCGCCAACGGAAATGACATTAAGCGATATATAAGAATAATTATTTTGCATAAATATCTCGTCTTGACTATCATCGGAATGATCTAGCTCTAATAACTGTGTCGTCGAGCGAAAGAATATTTATGAATTATTAATATTATGGCTGCGATATTATGATAGGCAAACGTCGTTGAAACGCCGTTAAATACACACATAATATTATAATATACGAGAGTATAATGTATAATTAATCGATTCCCATTGAGTTTCGAATCGGTATAAATTGCGTCTTTTTCCCCCTCTACATTTTTGTGACACTCGGACGATCATTTATCGTCGATAAAAAGCGAATTTTTTTTTTTTTATTTATTTATTCATTGTAATCGATTCACACTACTATCTTTTAGTTTGACGGTTTTGAATATATATATGTGTGTGTGTGTGTGTGTTTTCCTTTCTATAGTATTCATGAATAAGAGTCAAACACTTTTACTGCATAACATATTGTGTCTACCTCTACATATTTATATATAATATATTGCTCTACTTTGTATTTTTTGCGTTTAATTTTATATTTATTTATTTCGTATAAAACCGATTTTAATATATTTCTATATTCGTGCGCGAGTTAAATCGAACGCTTATAATATGAACGAAGTATTCCGTTTTATATTTTTCATATGCAGCAACTATATAATATTATATACATTATATACGTACCTTACTAAGCTATTTTCGATTGAAATTCCAATACTTTTTCCGAATGAATCGTCATAAAAAATATAATAATAATAATAATCTTATATCGACTATGGAAACTAATAAAATATATAGGTTAGGTTAGGTAACGTATAATTATATTATATTTTATTATTATCTTTTATGGTAGTTTTTATCTCGGTGGTTTGTAAAATTTAAAAGGACATTACGCGATAATAATTAATCAAAACTTTGTCGGTGGACCTACCCACCTATGAAATATTTCCCTTCGTATTATGCGTGGAGAACGGAAGCTATTTTAACAGCATGGTTTTTGCGCAGGAATTTAGATTTTCGTCCCCTTTACAATAATATATTTATAAATTATTATTTTACACGTTTAGGAGGTATACCTATAAATATTAAAATCGCAACTCGACAAAATAGTTTTGAAGTAAATCATTTTATTATATTAAACATCAATATAATAATAATAGGGGTAGGTTAGGTATATATATATATATATTATAATTTATCGAGTACAAACTTACGAGTATAGAAAATTTCGAGTAATAAAGTTTAATCTTTATAACAATAGGTATTATTATAATATATAACGTTGCCGCGTAACTCGCAATTCTCGAGTCGTCCTGGTTTTAAGTTCGTAACAACAAGTTATTATACCTCTCTTCGTTTTAGATTTAATTAACACCAGTCGAAATTCCTTCGCCGCATAGATAAATACTAAATGCGTTGGCAATTTCACAACCTATATATTATTATATTCCAATATTACTCGACGAGGCAAAGGGGGTATTGCTCACGAGTCGCAGTTAAACTATACGCGCGTCGTGTTGTACTATTTCGACTATTTCAACCGTTTTCCTTAGTTATATACGGTTAGAACTTAGAACAGAAACAAATAAAATATTTCTCTATTTAGGCGATGATATAATATTCATACAATATTTACAAGTGGAATGTAAAATTTATTCACGCGTTTTTCCTTCGCCTTTTTCACGGTGTACAAATTGTAAATAATTATCTCGATAATTATATTCGTGCGTCGTATATTTTACACAGTAGAATAAAAACGCATTTTAACGGGAAAATATATACGTTAATTTTTTTTATTTTTTCGAATTTATACACAGATATGACGTGTTCTTTTGATCTACTACTACTCGTCTCGCGTTCGAACAAATTCGTGCGACAAGAAAATTAAAGTTTAAGTAAATGCAGTGCGCTCGCTGCTGTGATGAGATGCTCGTTTTAAAATAATAAATGTATTTCGTAATGACTTCTCTTTCGCCGAAATGATTAGACTCTACTGTGTGTACACATTAATGCCGTCACTTTTTATTATATATATATAAAAAAAAAAAATAATTAAAGAGAGATCAGAAATTTGTCTCCAAAGTGTAAAATTCCTAGTTCCATATATTTTTCTCGTCCCGACAACGACAGGGGAATAATATTATATGGTGTAACGTTTAAGAATTAAACAATAAACAAACACTCATTTATATATTGATGTAGCGCGGCTTCTAAACCGTCAAAACTATATTTAGATATTATATAATATATTATTATGTATTTGGGGGGGGGGGGCTATAATGAACGGTGAATGGACATTGCGTTTTTTTTTAGTATCTTACGATATCAAAATGTGATATTTGATGATTTATTTCTTAATGGATTTCTTCTCTATACCCGTGTTACATTCATCGATCGCGTTGCGTTCGTTTCATGTTTATAAATTATATAATATTATATTATTGACTGCTGTATACGATGATAAATATTTTACGTTGGACCTAGCGTCAAATGGCGGCAAACACGCGCGCACGCCAATGTCGAAACGTCATGTTGCGTCCTCTGGGATGCTGCAAGACGATGGTGATAATGACAATAATAACGATAATGGCCGTAATGTTGTAATATGTACATAATAAATAAATAAACGTAACGATGTGATCCCGACCGAACCGTAATAATAATAATAATATTGGCCTGGTTCTTAGGAGAATTTTCCCACAGCGAGGACGTTTTCGAACAAAATATAAAATAAAAGTCTGATTCGATAGAAACACGACTAACCGCTGTTGCTGCGCTGGTTATAATATATAAAATAATTGCCGAGCTTCGTATAAATACTTTACTATTTTTCTTATATACACTTTATATATATATAGGTACTATACAAGAGTATTTCCAAAAATATATATATTATATACCTATGTATTATATTACATAATACGTTTAAAGTATAATAATATAATATAGTTTGGGAAATGATCAATTGCTTTTCCAAGGCCGAAGGAAACGTTCGCGAAATTCCACTTTTCTTCTGTATATATAGGTATCTATATGTTCACGATGCAGTATAACGTATATAACATGGGGACGTAGCAGAGCGTTGAAATACAAAATTGCTTTTCTAAATACCTACTCCAAAATCGCCTGTGAAAATGTTCGTCATTGTTGCGTTCCGTGCTCAAACGTCGCCACTTTTCCTTCCTCATCACGTTCGTCTATATATATATTTCCCCTGGTACACCTGACACGTTACATACCACGACCGTGGTACTGTGCATATTATGGCCAATATACGCATTATGTCAATAATTTCCTGTTAACCACTTATTGCAGCGGAAGTATAATAACTCTCTTCGCTCCACTCCGGTTTTACGTTACCGCTACGACGACGATAGAAAATCGGCACCCGTTTCGTTTTTGTATTTATATATTTTTTCTATTATAATAATAATAATATATTATTAATATTTTTCCACGTCGTATTTTTATTTGTACCTATTTACTTTTCATTGTGCATTTTCTTTGGATAATTCAATTTATATATAAATATTCTAAAAAAAGCCAACGGTGAAATAAAAATGCAGAATTTTCTATTTATGCGTTTATCTTTATTTGCACATCACGCGGGCCTCACGGATAAAAAAACCTTTTAAAACGAGAACCAATGAACACGCGTTTATGTATATCGTTCGAATGTATAATATTTAAATGAAATCTATTGTTTAAATAACAATTCTTTCTCTGTCATTCCCGGTATTAAAACATTTTTTTTTCTACGACAATTTTATTACACTTCAAATCAAAAATTATGATGAAACAACCCCCGCCCGCGCGTTCTTTGAATACAATGTAATATAACACTGCGGCGGCGTTACGACGTAGGCGTTATGCGCTGTAAAATTTATTATATATTGTAATATTATTTCAATAAAACTTAATATATGGTCGTACCACTCGACCTGTCGTGAATTTTGGACGCACGTCAATATTGTTAAAACTTTAATATTTTATACAACGTTATTTCAATATTTTGCGTTTCCTTTTATTATTATTTTTCGTATACGATATTAATATAATAATATTGTATCATCGTGGCAGAAAAATATCTGCACTTTTAAACGAAAACTGCAATTGTTGTTCATAATCTGTAATTATATTTCTGTTTACCCGTCGGTTGTTTTTATGAAAACGAATAAATACCGTTTTCACTCCATTTGTGATGTTTTTATTTGAAACTAGCCGCATGTAAATACGGTTATTGTTATTACATAACGCAGTTCGACGTGGGCATTATAATAATATAATATTTATTATATATTAGACGCGAACTCAATTTTAATCTAGAAAGTAGAAAGGTAATAAAATTTATATACCTATTGCATCTACGCCTTAATAACTCAACGTACGGCGTGTAATATTACGGTTGCATTAGCATATTATATTTTTTAAATTCTGAATCGTAACGTAAAAAAACTCAATCCTGGATTTCACAGTCAAACGTTATATTTCTTTTTTTCCGTCGTAAATTCGTAATAATTCAATAATTTGACAGTTTTGTTTGTTTTTCGCTTATATAAATTCAGTTTGCCGTTATATTATATTAAAATAATAATATATTTTTGTTTTTCATTTTCATTTTTATATACGGTTAAAACAACACGTGCTACTTTAATTCGTGAAAATTACGGTTGAAAACTACCATAAATTAAAATGAAAATGTCAATTTCACGTTTGATTGTTTTGAAATGAGCAGAGAGACAAAAAGTTTATGATATCACATCGATATAACGTATAGGTATAGAAGTTGACTAGATATAAAACAATTTGATTATGTGGACGTATATATACAAGTATACAATATATATAACGCGGTAATATATTATCGATTGACTGTGGTATAATACAATTGGTTACTGGCGTTATTATTTTACTTACTGTTTATGTTTGTATCGCGCTTTCTATAATAATTACCCATTGTCTCAGGTTCTGCAGTTATTAGAAAATCGTGTCACATCGATATCGTATTTGTCTGTCAGGTTCGATCACTGTAACGAATACGAATTGTTTTCTGATGGCATTAAAAAATGTATCGTTTTTTTCCCTCACATTTTTCGTTTACTTCATTTACGCGACGTTAATTTTCTATGTTAAAAATTAAAAAGGTATGATATTCTACAGTATTTTGTTATACACGTGGCCGCCTAAAAGTATAACTTATAATACGATTGTAAAAGCGGGAATATATTATTATTATAATAGTATAAATATAATACAATACATACGCATTATACCGACGCGCCATTCCCCAATGTAATACCGGGACACCTAAGCTCTTATATAATGAGATATAAATAATTTATTGTTTATATACCTTATCTAAATATATATGTATGTATGTATGTATGTATGTATGTATATATATATAATATATTGTTATGCTTGTGTTGGTGTGTTTGTTTCGTACTTGTAAATAATATTATTATAACAGAACCACGATAAGACTTTCGTACGTGCGTCGTAATGACGATATTAATTATTATTAATATCACGTTTAATTATTACTTCTCCCCGTTTTTTGACATTTTTAATATCTCACACACATATTATAATATATACCTACAAGTCGTATATAATATATTTTATTACTCTCTTATTTTATAAAGTACCTTATTTAGTGCTCTACGCATTTTATTTCATTCTTTTTTCGCATTTCGTTTAGCAGCTGTTTCGCAATCACCAAGCGCAACAGGCAGCGGCGGCGGCGGCCGCTGCGGCAGCAAATCCGGCCGCAGCAGCAGCGGTAGCGGCCCAACAACTGCAGCTTATCCAACAACAGCAACAGCAACAGCAATTCCACCTGCAACAACAACAACAGTTGGCCGCCGCAGCCGCTGGACTAGCGGCCGCTGCGTCCGCGCCAACGGCCACTCCCGGGGCTGCGGCCGCGGCCACGTTCGCGCCACCGGGCACGACAGCAACGACCCCGTACCTAATCAACCCTCAAGAACCATACGTGATCGCCGGTAAGTGTATACACATTACACACGTCTTGATATCGAAAATATTTTCAAGTCGCATAACTGTCTTTTTTTTCACTTTGCCGTCGTCATACCTACCTGTCCTCTTATCCTTTTGTTGTATATTATCTTCAGGACTTTTCCTAAAAAAGAAGAAAATTCGTTTTTATTTTGTCTTCGTTCATTGTTCAGAATTTCAATCGCATTATGTGTCGTAGCGTCAATTATACACAATTTTTATTTTGGATTTTTAGAAGATATACCGAATTATTTTATTTTTATTTTTAATTATATATTTATTTTATTATCTTTTTAATGCGCTTTACGACGTCTTTTCTTTATTTTTAGTTTTCGAAAGATTTCACACAATTTGTACGTAATATTTATTATATAACAACGATCAGAAACGCGCAAATCAAAATTGTCGAAACGAAAGTTTTTTTTTATTTTGATATTTAATAACCGTGAAAATGATTAGTTTTCTATTTTTTATACGTTTAATATAATTTTGCGTTTCATTTTGGCTCTCGTTTTGCTACATGTTATTATATTTTTCGCAGTGATTTTCCACAATGATAGACGAATTACTTTATAATTTACATCGATTTCGTACGCATTATTTATTATACGAGTTTATGCGACCATCTTTCCTATATTTATGTCATGTAAATTGTATTATATAATATTCATCGTTATTACTATTATGTGTGTGTGCGTGTGCGTGCGTGTTTTTTTTTTTTTTTATCAATAAAGGCTTTATGGGCTCAGGTCCGACTGTGGTGCCGCAGTACTACGGCGTGCCGTGGGGCGTGTATCCTGCGGGCAGCATCATACAACCGGCGGCCGGCGCTGCTGGACAGCACGGCGCCACCGCCAACGGCACAAACACGGCGCAACAACAACGCAGGCCGATGAGCCCGTCCCAAACGGACGGCACACAGTACCAAGTCATACCGGCGTTCTACGATCAAAACGGTTCGCTGGTGATGACCCGCAACGGCGGCCAACTCCGTCTCGTGTCGCCCGCCTCGGTCATCGTCAACGCCCAACAAGGTTCGTAAGAAATTATATGTCGCCTAATAATAATAATTATTATTTTGTACATAAAATTATAATATATCGTGTTTATTAAAAAAATATCATTAGATTATTTTCACTCTGTACATTATTATTCATTCGTTTCTTCTACATAATAATATTATATAACTATTATTATATCGCCGTCGTGAGAAATATTTAATTACGACTACGATAAGAATAATATTATACATTTTCATGATAACGCATTTACTTTTTGACGCGGCGGCGACTTCGTCCGGCCGACGACTGTGTGACGGTTGTATAGAGAACGTATATGATGCGTACGTGTATTATTGTATACTTGTATAGTATAAACAAACAAATGTCGCCGCCGTATAATGGTCGTTCAACCACCATCACCACCACTTTTTTCGTGCGTTATTGGTGTGTTTATATATTATCCGGGGTGTTTTTTGACAGGACTCCAACCACAGCCTCAGCAGGCGGTCGGTTCGGCAGCCAACAACTATTCGACCAACTTGACCTCACTGACATCCAGCCTTTCGTCGCTGGGGGTCAGCGCAGGTACGTTTTTGTTGCTGTTGCTGCAGTTGTTGTTGTTGCTGATGTTCTATTGCTACCGTACATTTGTTATACCGTATATTTTTGTTGTTTTAGCATGCGAATAGCAATGTGTTTTCTATATAATATTATATTTTAAATAATTGCATCACCAATGCCGGATTAACACCATTTAGATAATAATATTATTATGCGTTATAACTCGAACTTCACTCGAACTCGTAAATTCAGTGGCTGGCGACACGAAGCGAAACGGCTTCGCGCTAAAAGAACAGTGGGGGGTGGGGTGGTTCGAGTATTCGTGGTTTGATAAATCCCATCGGGTTGTACGAACGAAGTAGTAAATAACGTAATATAGTTTTTCATATAAATTCGTGTCGATTTTTTCACAACGAATTCGAAAGAATCGAAAAAGAAAAACGTGTTATTTTTTTAAGTTTGTGCTGGAACGTATAATATACGTAAGTGTGTATATTAACGCGTTATATACGAAACACAAGACGCCGTGAATAATAATTTCTACTTTAAATCCACATACGGATTCGATCGAAAAACGCAAAATTTATACACGAACTAAATGTCTTAATCCGGCAAAGCGATTCATTATTGTGTGTGTGTGTGTGTGTGTGTGTGTGTGTGTGTGTGTGTACGTATAACAACAGCGCGTTATATTATTTAATATTTAAACAAGACTCGTGTGGGCGTAACGTGGCTTTGGAGAGCGTATAATATTATTATAATAGTTACGTTCGTTATTAAAAAAAAAGTAAAAAAAAACACGTTTTAAAAAATAAATTGGTACGTTCGCGTATAGTTCAAACGAAGCCATGGTACGCCCCCGCGTACGTGCGCGCAGTGGCTGTTATCTGTATACCGAATATATTCGCCGCGTTTTCCTCTCCATGACTTTCTATCCGATAAACTCTTCCGTTTTATATTTTACTCGCGGATATTATTTCTTCTTAATAACGTACGTAATTTAACGTATAAAAAGGAGGTCTTGTTGTCTTGTCTGCAACACTCGTACGCGTTTAATTATACCTACGTCATTATTTCGTTTGATAATATATTAATCGAATAATAATACATACGAGATGTGTGCCCCCGATATAAATATAAATATTTAAATAATTATATCGTCGTCTGTGCAGAAATATAACGGCCACTGTACATTAACGCTATTATATGTAGTTACCGCGTTTGTTATTATTTTATCTATTTTAGTCAAATATTATAATTTGTGTATTATTTGCGGTTTTTTTTTTTTTTTTTTGTTAATTTTGCACGCTTTTTTGTTACCAGTCATGTACAAAATGTATAACAACTTGCATACTTAAACTTAATGTTATGTTAACGCTCCGATATTTTATTTCATTTGAAAAGTCGCGACAAATATTATAATATAATATTCTTGTCGTCATTTTTTACGCCGTTTAATATTTATTATTATTATTATTATTATTATTATTATTATTATTATTATTAATATTTACCGTGTTGTTACTTGTTGTTGAAGATGATAGAATAAAGAAAAAAAAAACACACTGTTATTATTTCCCCTTTTAACGTTTTATCAGTAATAACGCGCGATCGAGCGACACTCGTGTACCGTGCGTCGAGACTATACAGTGATTTTCTTTTTATTATTTACATAACGAGTATACACACACGTCATTGTATTTTCCCCTGTACTTAATGTATCAAAATAATATAACAAAATACTAACTCCAAATTGCGGCATGATCGATAATTGAGTGCTATTATTATTTTATGCTCGTTTTATTGTTATTATTTTACACCGATTAAAAGTTTACACACGACAACAAGCGCACGTAATTATTATAATATAAATATAACGTCCGCACGGGCCACTACACATTATACGTGTATTCGTTTACTCGATGAATTCGCGAGGGGTTCGTGTGGATAGTAGGGTGCATGTCGTTTAGGTTAGGTGTGTTGCACTCCATCGACGTATAATAATAATAATAATAATTATTATTATTATTATTATTATTAACCGGCGAAATGTTTTAATGATAACACGTGTAGAACGTGTCATGACGTTCAATTTTCAACTTTTTTTTTTTTCGTTTAAACACAATAATTAATTATAATAACAATAAATAACGCGTTACGTGGAATTTTGTAATATAATATTGTTATATTTCGCGCTCGTAACAATCCGTACGATTTTCATTATATTATTACAATATTCGTTTGTTGTGTTCAAACACGACACGTTATACACTATATAAATTAGTCGGGAGACGTATTTTTTTATTTTCACCTGTTAAATTAACGTCATCGTTTTATTTATTATTTTTGCCCGTCGTTTGCGTTTACATTTCATTTCACGCGCGCGTTCATTATTATATAATATGAATAATACGGTTTTTGTTTTGTTTTCGTGTCCGACCGTCGTTTTGGTTGCTCGGTCACGGCCGCCGTTCCCGGCACACGCCGATGGAACTGATTTGCCGTGTACTCGTTTATTATTTCCCCGTGTCCGGTTAGGTTCGCGGCGGATTGATGGTTCCTCGGTTATTCAAACCGCGGTATACTATGCGCGAGGTATATAATTATAGTAGGTACTACACAACCATCAACGACACAACAACAACAACCACGGTAGTAAATAATAACAATAATAATATGTGTGTGTCCTCTATGTTCCGCGTATTCTCGAGTTCGCCGTTCAAAATATCTTTGGCCTCGACGACGATGGGGTTCTTAATTAAAACGGAAATATTTCGATCAAGATGGATGTCACCGCGTTTCGAGGTAGAACGCGCTCGATTATAATATATTATTATTATTATAATAATAATATGCCTATCCGCGTCGTCGCGAATAAAGTTTATTATTATTATTATCGCCGTCGTCGCATCATAAAGTTACAGGTCGATTAAATTAAGACCCGAGCTTTAGGATAATAAATTTCTACGTAAAAACAAGACGCTTTTTCGTGCCCATAGTCGTTTTATCGCGGATTTCGAGTTGTTTTCACGGCCTAACGATTTTATTTAATTAATATACTTAATATAGTTGAGGGATGATCGATATCATCGCACACGTTTTTGATATTCGTCTCCGTCGTTTCTTTTCCAATATAACGTTTCTACTCGCAAACACCCTGTATACACACAGTGTATACGACACGCGAGCAGTTTACATAATAATATTATAAATATGCGCGCATTTATATAATGATATTCGTCCGACGTTGTGTTGTTGTTGTTTTACTGTTCAATGACGAGTAAAGTTATAATTATTTAACTTTGTTTTGCGAACTTTGTTTGTGGGTAGGTACTTTTTTTCAGTAGTTTAGTTTACTTTTAACGAAAAATAAAATGATAAACGCGCGCGAAAGTTTATTGCCGCGTAGAAACCGCGTATCGTTTGATACTCGCCGTTTTGCTTATATATCTGTCCGATATCACGTTACGCGTCCTAAACACGATACGATAACAGTGGTCGAAATGGAGATCAGTAATTTTTTTTTTTATATGCGTTATGTATCCGTTGGCGACTTTGTCCTAAGTATACGAAATTGTATAGTCTTTTTTATTTATTATAAAAATTGTAAAACCGTAGTCGAAGTTTAATATACAAGTTTTAATATTATACTTTCGACGAAATAATGATTTTAACGTCGAGTTCTATAATGCGAAAATCATATGACAACCTTAAGTGTAAACTATAAGAGGGAAAAAATGACTTCTTTCCGTTTCGACCGCTGGCGATTAGGGGCACCTAACCTAACCTGACCCCGTAGTATTCGCCGTTTTCGTATTTTTATTTTTTATTTTTTTTATTTTTTTTTTTTTTTTTTTTGTATCTAATATTTAATATTTTTCATTAAAATAACTAATTGTTATATTTTATAACTACACATAATAATATACACCGTCGTACTTATATTAAAACGTTTTTTTTTTTTTTTGTTTTTTTTTTTATTCTACAATAAACAGGCGTGCACGATGTCAACGTCAGTCTGGGACTGGGTTCAGGTAATGCCGGCAGACGCGATTCTTTTGACCGTAACACGTCCGCTTTTTCACCGTCCATGGACTACGCCCGTCACAAGTGGCCACAATACGGAACGCTAGGTAATTGGATATTATTACATATTATTTTATTTTCGCGTAAAAAAATTTGTATAAAATTAATTTTTTTTTTTTTTAATTCATTTACTGCAGCGTCTCAGAGTCCTTTGGGTCTCGCGTCCGGATCGTTAACGCCTCCACCGACGATGGGATCGGCGTCCAATTTGCAATTGGGTCTTATGAATTCGGCGAACAACGCTAACAGAGGTCTGATGAACCCGGCGCCGGGTGCCGAAGCCATGTCAAAGTTTAGAGCTAGTGGTACGTTTAACTTCCATAAAATTTATTCCCCTCGCGCGTTTCTTGTCGAACATGCAGTATATTTATTTATTTATTATTTATGTCACGGTTTGTTTCGCAAACAGATTACGCAATGGGAGGACTGGCCGCCAACGGGGCCATGTTCAGCACGGCGGCAAACCCCAACAACTCGAGTTCGCTGTTCAACAAGATGGGTGGCGTACGCGGCAGCGCGTCTTCGTTGGGTGGCTCGTCCATCACTTTGGACTCGAAACCATCCGGCCGCAGCAGACTTTTGGAAGACTTTAGGTAGGTTACCTTCTTGACGAAACGATCAGACAGCAGTAATCGTATCTTTGACTCTTTGAGTATAATATTATAATATAAATATGTACCTATATATATATATATATAATAATAATATGTTTTATGATATTTGTACTTACCGTAAAATGGTAATTAAAAATAAAATAATAAATTAAGACACAGAGAAAACCTCTAATATTATTATTTCTTCGTATATATTATATATTAATATACTTATTATATTATGTTATGATCAATTGTATAATCGATCCAATTTATCCTGCACTGTGGCAGGAACAATCGTTACCCTAGTCTCCAACTACGTGACCTGACCAATCACATTGTGGAATTCTCACAAGACCAGCACGGCAGCAGGTTCATCCAGCAAAAATTGGAAAGAGCGTCCACCCCAGAAAAACAATTGGTGTTCTCAGAGATACTGGCTGCCGCGTACAGCTTAATGACTGACGTGTTCGGTAACTACGTTATTCAAAAGTTCTTTGAGTTTGGCACATCCGATCAGAAATCTACTTTGGCCCAGAAGGTAGGTTACAATAATAAATAATAATAATAATAATAATAATAATAATAATAGTAGTTTATCGTTTGTTATCTCCATAATTACTTGCATATTTACAGCGTGGTTTTATTTTACAATAGGTACGAGGGCACGTGTTACCATTGGCATTGCAAATGTATGGATGCCGTGTCATTCAGAAAGCATTGGAGAGTGTTAGTGGAGAACAACAAGTCGAAATTGTACGTGAGCTCGATGGACATGTACTCAAGTGTGTTAAAGACCAGAATGGTAATCATGTAGTTCAAAAATGTATAGAGTGTGTTGAACCACATGCTCTACAATTCATTATTAATGCTTTCCAAGGACAAGTAAGTGTTCAAACTGATGAGAAATATTTTTATATTATTGAATAAGTGTGTATTATACAATTTTCAATTTCATTAGGTCTTAACATTATCGACTCACCCATATGGCTGTCGAGTTATTCAACGCATTCTTGAACACTGTACATCTGAACAGACAGCACCTATACTTGACGAAATGCATCAACATGTTGAACAATTGATTCAAGACCAATACGGAAACTATGTTATTCAACATGTATTGGGTATGTCATATTATATTAATCTGTATTTTGGTTTATCTTATATAATAATTTGATCTTCTAAAAAATATTTTTTAAATAATTTACTGAATATTTAATTTATCAGAACATGGTAAACAAGAAGATAAATCTAAACTAATATGTTCGGTCCGTGGTAAAGTGTTAACATTGTCGCAACATAAATTTGCATCTAACGTTGTGGAAAAGTGTGTGACACATGCTACACGCAGTGAACGATCAATGCTAATTGAAGAAGTTTGTGGATTTAATGATAAGTGAGTATATATTTAATAATATGTTAATTAAAAAGACGATCTGAAAAAAAAAAGAATGGTGGTCACACCCATCCGCTGTCAATGCCTGGCTACAGTGCTTAACACCAAGGTAGCGTTCGGGAATGTTACGCCGACTACACCAGACGCGTCTCCCATAGAGCCCCATAGTTTTTGTGAATGCCGTTTTTTTTCGTCATTTTTTTCATAATATTTTCGTTTAAACTAAAAATATCAACTTTAAAAGACTATAAAAAAAAAAATTGAGACTAGCGATTTTTCTAATATTTTGAATTTGAATTAATGTTAAGTAAAATATAAATATACTTCAGTAAAATTTTCAGACCTTAATGCCAAAAATTGCCAATTATATCAAACATTATATACAAAAAAACGAGAATTTTACAAAATATTCAAAGTCCCATAAAAATTAACCAAACGGTTCAAACATTTTATCACATATATATAGTAGCAATGTAAACACCCCAAAAAACTTTCAAGTCTCTAAAATCAAAATATTGAAATCAAATTTGTGGAAAATGCCATTTTCTCGTCGTTTTTTCTACCGCTTAGGGTCAATTTTGAAAAATTCGAAAAATGACCTAAATAACATACCAATTACATCCACTTTCCTACCGGAAACATATGCTATTCATGATAATCGGATCATTATTTCGGGTAGTAAAAGTGTCTTCATACTTATAAACAAAAAAAAAGACACACATCATTGTATAACCAATACATTCTTCACTACGCTCAGAATCTAAAATTGTATTTCAATTTTGTGTTTTTATTTTTATTTCAGTGCATTGCATGTAATGATGAAAGATCAATATGCAAATTATGTGGTGCAAAAAATGTTGGATGTATGTGAGTCTTCTCAACGTAAGGTGCTTATGCATAAAATCCGTCCGCATTTTGCATCTCTGCGTAAATACACTTATGGCAAACACATTATTTCAAAATTGGAAAAATATTTCATGAAAAGTAATCAACAATCAGTTACAGTATCTGAATTGGGTCCAATTGGACCACCAACAAATGGAGTTCTTTAAATAATTTTTTTTATCATTGTATCCCTTAATTAGTATTTTGAATCCAACTTCTAATTTTTTGTCTTTTTTTAATTTATTACTTTATATTATTATTTAATTATTATTATTCAAAGTTAGTGGGTTTAACTTAATTTTTGTGCTTTAAGTACAATTAGCCTCAAAATATAATTAATTAGCGATACGTGGATTTGGATATTATTTTTTTAATTTATTATTAGAAAAAAGTAAATTAATAATTAGCTTATTAGTGTGGGGCTTTAATATATATTATATTATACTATTAATTACACTTTTAATACTACTTGCGCAAAGTTAATTTATTTAACAATATCTATTATGGTGACGTTTACAAGGTATGTACATTAAACAAAATAGCACCCAATTTATATGACTTTAGTAAATTTCTTATACAGCGTTTGTGTATATTTTGCTTTCCATTATAATATTATATAGTGTACAAAAATGTGGAAATGAAAATTGGGTCATTTGGTTCTCTTTTTAAGTACATTTTTTTTTTTTTTAACCAAACAAAATGATTGTGTATATTTGTATCATTTTTTTCCTTTATATATATATATAAATATATATTATTTCATTTAATTTTTAAACAGGGTTTAAATTAGATTGTAATAGTAAAGTTTTGTTTGTTTTCTGTAATATAAAATCAAATATCGTTCTCTATATAAATATTATGCATATATTATATAAATCGAAAGTAATTCATTCCTGTAAATTTTTTTTTTTTTTTACGCTGTATAAAGAAATTATATAATGTACACATTTATTACTATAAAGCTTGTTTATTAATATTTTTTTTTTTTTTTTAAATTATTATTTATATATATATAATTGATATATAAATGTATAAAATTGCATATTTTTATTAATCTGTGAAAGCCATTATGTTTATGTTGTATATGAAAATCTGTAAGCTAAATCCTACCAGTTTTTAAGGTACACAATTATTATTATAATTATTTTTTTTTTTTTATTTATTTATAATTATTCTATCCGTGATGTGATTAACAAATATGGTGATAACATGTATATATATACAAAATTGACCTTTCATTCATAATTATTTTAATTTATAAAATTCTAATCGTGTTCTCTGTAGACACATAAAGAGTATTATGTTCCTGATAACATGTATATAAATATAATAAAAACAAAATGAGAACATAATTTTTTCCAGATAAATTGTAAATGTTTTGTATTGTTTTTTTTTTTTTTTCATTTAATGTATTTAATATTTTTCACACATGTATTAATAATAAAACACAATGTTAGTGTCCATTACCAACGGCCGGTTTGAAAAATTCAACATTTCAAAGAGTGAAAATATTTTCCCTGGGTACGACACATCTAAAAAAAATAACAAAATAAAAAGACTGCTAATATTTAGTAACTGTATTGTGTAATTAAATTTGTTTTCTAATTTAAAAACGTGTATCTTTGAACATAAAATTGTAAAATTTTCTCTGACAAACTTAATTATTATTACTTTGCTGTTTGTAATTCATACATATTTTACATGTTTATATATAAATATATATACATACATTTATATTTTTAGTGCCGATATGAAATTAATTTCAATTTTAATTAATATCTCGCCATTATTTATTATTGGAAGTAGAAACTTCTACTTATCTTAACTTTCCATTTATAAAAAAAATATTGCAGTTTTATACATTTACAATCTTTACTTATATTTTTTTTTTTTTCATATAATTATACGCAATCATTAATTTAAAATAAAATGAATTTTGCATTCAATTTTTAAAAGAAATTAATTTTCACATATATGACACTTACGTATTTATATATTATATTTGCTATAATTTAAACGACTGTGGAAAATTATATTTATATATTATTGAGTACAAAATGTGCATTTTCATATTTATTTATTTATATCACACACATTATTTAATATTTGATTTCCAATATACACAGTCGTATTTGTGTGCAAACTGACATCCCCGTTCATCACACATACAATAATAAAATGTACACATTGATAGATAGTCGTTCTCAAGCACACCTAGTATATAAACGTAAAGAAAAAAAAATAAGTCTCGCATAAAATTATTATAAAATAATATTATAAATTTAATTATAAAACTGAAATATAAAATAATTTTTTTTCTTACTAGATGTGTACTATTTCTTATATAATCAATATAGCTATTATGATAATATTATTTAAATATAAATAAAACATATTTTGGACGTTCCCGTATTCTCTTTAACTCGTTTACTAGTTTAACATTAATATATATAAATTTATTTTAGATTTATTTTAGTTATAATTTTTTTTTCAATATCCGTATTATTTTTGTATTAATTTTTTTTTTTTTTTGAACTTATGTGTATAACTAAAATTATAGTTAGATTATTTTAGAATTGTTTTACGTGCGTGACATGTGCTTGATAAACATTTGTTGTTTGTGATAAACAATTTGCATACAAACTTATTTCGAACTCGTTAAGTAGAATTACATATATATATATATAAATCATAAATTTTAAAACGCAACATACGTGAGGTGGTCGAAAGACTATAATATAATTATTGTTTGTTTCTGTAATTTTTTTTTTTTTAATTTATTATTCCTATGTAAATTTGTATGGGGTTGCCTTTTAATAATTTAGATAATTTTAAAAAATATCGGCAGTGTAAAGAAAACGGTAAAAAAATATATATATATTTCATAGTGCAAGACTGATGTGTAAAGGTTTATATTGATATTTCGACAGTGTAAAATTATTCATTATTAATTTCCATTATATAATATTTATGAATATATGAAAATAATGTTTAAAAGTTATTAATTTTATTAGGTTCTTTTTTTATTATTATTTTACTCATTCTAATTCACATTTTGTTAGTTTTATTTTTATTTTCTGTTCTGTTCTTTTCTTTTATATATATATATATATATTTTATATATAGTGACTATTCGCTATGTATTACAGAACTTGTAAACTTTTTTTTTATCGTATGAAAACTGCTGCTCCGGTTTTAAAAAATATTTTATTAGACCCTATTCGATTTACAGTGGATGTATCGTAGTGATATTTAACATAAACATAATAAATTTCTTAAAAAATATTATAATATTCTCAATATTATATTTATATTATATTATTACTATATATTTATATTATAATATGCTTGTATATTCAAACGTAAAAACATAATTTTTTTTTCTCGTGTATTGATATAGTGTAACATTTGAATTTGTAGTTATTGTGTTAATTTTAAAAGTTAAATTTGAGGAAAAAAACACCCTAATAAAAAATAAATAAATATAATATTTGTTACATTATTAAAAATATAAAAAATTTAAAAAAAAAACTTAGTAATATTATATAAATTATAGTTCTTTGTGTAATTTGATGTAATTTGATGTAATGTTTAGAATTTGTGTAATAATGTACTATGTAAAGGTATATAAAAATATAATTTAAAAAATAATTACACCGCATTTATTATTTTTATATTATATTCCTATCCTGTTTTGTTTGCATATTAATTTATGATTTTGCGACATTTCGAACCGAAATAATGATTCAATTTCCACGAATATAAGTTTCCGGTAGAAAAGTGAACAAAGTTGGTACTTTATTTAGGTCATTTTTCGAATTTCTCAAAATTGGTCTTGTTGAATAAGAAAAACTACAAGAAAATAACGAAAAATCGAAAAATTTTACGGAAATTGAAGTTTTGACGAAACTGATTTCAATATTTCCCGATAACTCTGGTAAGTGGTTACAGACATGAAAATTAATTCTATTCGTACCTACTATAAACGTGATAAAATTGTGGAACCGTTTGGTTGATTTTTCTACAAAATTTGAGCATTTCCTAAAATTCTCGTTTTTATCTATACAATGTTAGTTTGACGTGCTTCCAAAATATTAAAAAAAAACCATCAAGTATCAATTTCTTTTTATATACATATAAATGTTTTAAGTTGAATTTATTCCTAAAAAAATTCATATATATATATTGTATATGAATTGTTATTTTTTTTACAATAACGTTTTAAATCGACGAAAAAAAAAAAGTTGAAAATTTATTGAAGGTCAATTACATATTACAAGTTGGGAATATTATAATTACAATAAATTTATATATATATATATATATATATATATATATATATATTAATTGTAATAATACGAGTAATTATATTTTATATAATTGTGTGTGTTGTCAAAAATCAAAATATCCCAATGACATAGAAATCGTATCAATCAAAATTATTTTATAGGAAACGTTTAAATTTTATGAGTTGACCGAAATCGTGAAACAAAAAGATGATTATTTGCATTAATGTTGCCTAACAAATTTAGTTAGAGGGCAAAACGACAAAAAAACGGCATTATTTTTCGTGAAACTGTAATTTCGACGAATTCGGTTTCAATATTTCACTATAACTCTGGCAATTTTGAAGTTAGAGACTAGAAAATTTTATGTGGTAAAATTTTGGAACCGTTACGTTAATATTTCTACAAAATATAGGACGTGTTGAATATTTTGTAAAATTCTCGTTTCTATGTATATAATGTTTGATAAAATTGGCAATTTTTGGCATCAAGGTATGAAAATTTTACTGAAGTATTTTTACATATTAGGTACTAAACATCATATCAAAATATTAGAAAAATCCCTAGTCTCAATTTTTTTTTATAGCCGTTTAAAATTGATGTTTTTAGTTAATCGAAAATATGAAAAAACGACATTTTCTGACTGAACTTCGCTCAGAATCGTTTTTTTAAATGCAATGGTTTATCATTGCATTCAAATTAAAATTAAACACTGGGATTTTCAGACCTATATCCCTGCGGCGGGAGTATCCCTTCCACTCTTAACTACACGTCATCTAATCTCCATAATATTATAATATCATGTAAGACCGTCCTTACGAATATATACAAATTATATTTTATGTATTTATCCTATCCGATGTATTATGTATTTTCGTGTTTTCGTCTTATTATTATTTTTATTATTTTTATTATTATTATTATTATTATTATTATTATTATTATTATTATTATTATTTTAGTATCTACGTAATTAGCGCTTATTTAACAAAATGCGTCGTTCCATAAAGCCTCTTGTTTGTTTTTGTGAACAAACGTGTGACGTCATCGGCTCGATTTTCAACCGCCAATTATTGTTATGGCGTAATAATATGCCGATAAGTGTAGTGTATTATTATGACGACGCTAAAAGCTTTATTTTGCTAATGGATAACCGTGACCGGTAACCGCGTTGTAAGCTAACGTCGTGGTTAATACCACGGAGCCTAGCCTATAAGTTATGACGTCAGGTTGTTAAAAAAATTTTGGCGGTTCACAAAAAATTATATGGTCGTAAATCATAATGGTATATTTTGATAAATATTTTAATTTCGTATCGATGTTATAATATATTACATAATATAATAAAATATAATTAACGTTGGCGTACCTAAGAAGCAAAGAAAAGCTCCACTGAGTTTTGATGGTCGAATTTTTCTAAAACGAGTCTTGACCGTCTTGTCCGTGAAAAGTTTGAGAACTCTTTATACGAGTATAATAATACACGTTTATTTTATGCCCGCACTGAGGACAGGTATTTATACTTTAACAGTAAAATATAAATTTAAAAAATATTTTTTTTTTGTTTTTTTCGACTTCTAGTATTACTCTCCGTTTTAGGGACTCAGTGACAGTGCTAAGGGGAAGGGCGTTCAGGAAAAATATTAAAGAAATTAACTTTCTTTCACAAGATCATGTATGAAAGTTAAAGTCTAAGATCTACATGAGCCTCCCAAGTCTTATGCTATGGTCGGGTCACATCCCCACATCTTTTCTTAATAAACCTGGCCAGAGGACACAATATAATACAAAGTTTTAATTATTTCTGTCACTATTACATAATAATTCCGTTTATATATTTAATATTATTATTTATTATTTATCAGGAATGATAGTAAAAAAATCATTTTAAATTACCAAGAACTTATGCGCCACTGGTATTAAGTATGCATATAGGAATAACTACTATAATTATAGTAGTTACTGCAGTGCTCGATTTAGGAGAGGAACCTCTACTATTTTTTTTTCTTTTTAAAGCGTACCTCTCTATACATATCAATTTTTTAAGTTAGTACCTATATACTAAATAATTTTGAGAGGACGCTTATTTTTTTGAAAGTCAGATAGTCCCTCCAAGGACGTCCCTCAGAGGGAGCAGCCTTTTTTTCGTTTTTATTCGCCCAGATAGTTAAAAATACGAACTGCGGGGATCAATTCGGTTCTTATAGCAATATAGCGATACAAAATTAATATACGAATTCTGACCATCGAGCGACATCGAAAACCGTTGGACTTGATAAAATTGTATTCTATTCACGTCTATTTGTTGTTGCCGTGCTCTGATAACGTGCAACACCGTAGCCCCCGGGGGTTAAGGGTTTAAATTCTCCCCACAAATAAAATTATTTTCAAAATTAAATTTAACGTGTGAATCGAATAAAAATAAAATATAAGAACCCATACGATATAATTAATAGGTATATGAATATATGAATTTTAATATGTATTTTTTTTATATTATGTTGTAACTTTTTTATGTATTCATACTTAATAATAATAACAATAATAAATATAAATAATTGTGCACTGGCTATATGCGGCCTCGATTCTATATATTGTCTTTTGTCTTTGTATATAACATTATAACTATAGGCAAGCACGTATTCAGTAAAAATTTTCGGGGGGGGGGGTTGAACCCCTAAAACCCCCCCTGGATACGGGCTTGACTATAGGACTAGGATTTATGCTCATTGACATATTTTTTTTATTTTTTTTTTTTGCGACTTCTGATTACTGCTTTTGTTTGAAATGTCCACGAATTACGTCATAATGAAGCAAATGCGGTGTTTATTTTATTTTGCATATTCAGAGTAAAATGCGTATTATTGCATATTTCAACAATAAACACGTAAAATGCATGTTTTATAGTAGGTAATTTTTTAATGTTTAACCGTGGTGGTTATAGTAAAAGAAGAAAATTGTAAATTATCAATCCAAAAAAAAAAAAATAAAAATAATAACCCAAGCATTTTTATAGTGTGTAAGTATAATGATAATTATATCATTTATATGTTATCTAAAATTTAAAAACTCAAAAATCACGTCATATGATGTTGATCGAAACTTCATCAAGTTTAAAAATATATACTGAGATTTACAGAAGATCTTTTATTTTCAAAAATTTTAAACATCAAATAATTGTTTCATTTAGGTATAGTATTATACTATAGGTATATTATATTATTAATATACCTATATAATATTAAAATAAAATATATAAAAAATTATAAATTTTTATTAAATTATATAAAATTTATATAATATAAAATATAATATTATTATATTATGCTATAGGTTATACTTAACCTGTTTGTAGACAGAAATTTTAGTAGTAAACGCGAACCGCAAAAAAATAAGAAATATAAATTATTATACGTTATAATTGTATTTATAATATCGTAAAAGTCTATATTTGTGCAACGATGACGAATGCATCATATTTCATATAATATATTATTTATTATCTAGGTTAAGTATTAAGTATATTTAATGTTATATAATTATAGTTCTCGAAGTGCAGTTGTAGACTTCAGAAATTTAAAACGAATATGTCGCGAATATCGTCATTTGATACATTTTCTAAACTATTGTTACTTATACAGGGTGTCCCAGATTTATTTTACTCGTCGTGATATCTCCACGAAAAATTAAAATTTTTTAATAGTGGTTTTTTTTTCTAATGGAATATAATATTATATTGTGGTGGTAGTGCGTAAGTATACCTAAGGCAGGTATAACAAAAATATTATTGAATATGTTCCTCTAATATTGGTATTCGTTTTATTCGTATTACTAAATATTAAATATTATTATTCTGAGATAGAAATAACGCATTTGGATTCGAAAATACAGAATTTAAATTTTTAATAATAAAAAAGTATTTCAGTGTACATCATGGAACGCTGAAAATACTAAAGTAGTATAGAGTTCATATTATATTACAGTAGTCCTCTTTGATATTTTGTCCCATTTTTTTAAACCCTGATTATAATATTTATACAATAATATTTATAATTTTCGTTAATTTCTATATATTTCTAATATGTTATCTATTCGGTCTCGGTGTCGTGTTTTAAGTACATCGACATAATACCTATCTAAATTTTTACTGAAAAATGCGATTTGTACATAATATTATATTATACACAAACGATATTTTACGATAATTATATATACATGTATATAAATTACTTTGGGCAGACGATACACGTATGTTATACCTATTATTATATACAGAGTGCGATAGAAAATGGTGGTTTTGCAATATAACAATAATTATAACGATATCGATATCGATAAAGACAAAGCGATATTCCGATCACTCCGTACAATAATATTATAGATAAAGTTATATAACTATGTAATATACTCTAAAACCGTATATTATTTAGTCACGCGCCATGTTTGCTCCGATTCGTTTAACTTATATAATAATGTGTAACCACTAACCAGATATCAGATGAGGGTGCAGCAAATATAATTATCGAGAATTTAAAAAAATATCTAATTTCAGACGATTCATCTACTTTTTGTAGTTCTATACCGCAGCAATTAGATGTGAAATTAACATCTTATGTTACCGCGGTTTAAGTATATGCAAATGCGACTTGTAAGAGCATACGCTTGTTATATAGATGTTTGTATATTAAATAAAGAAAAACCTATCCTCCGATCCCGTTGAATCTGTATCGTTTTAAAATATTTCGTATATATTTTTTAGATTCTGAGCGAAGCGAAGAATGTATTGGTTTTACAATGATGTGTGATTTTTTTTTGTTTTTTTTTTTTTTTTTTTTTTTTTATTCTGAAGACATTTTTACTACCCGAAATAATGCTCCGATTATCACGAATAGGGTATGTTTCCGGTAGCAAAGTGGATCTAGTTGGTACTTTATTTAGGTCATTTTTTGAATTTCTCAAAATTGACCCTAAGCGGTAGAAAAAACTTCGAAAAAATGACGAAAAAGCGGCATTTTTCACGAAAAATGAAATTTTGACAAATTCAATTTCTATATTTCACGATAACTCGGGCAATTTTTAAGATAGCGACCTGAAAATTTTTTTGGGTGTTCACATAGCTATTATACATATGTGGTAAAATTTTGGAACCGTTATGTTAATTTTTCTACAAAATATAGGACTTTGAATATTTCGTAAAATTCACGTTTTTACGTATATAATGTTTGATAAAATTGTCAATTTTGGGTATTTTGGTCTGAAAATTTTACTCAAGTATACTTACATATTACTTAACATCATACTAAAATATTAGAAAAATCCATTGTCAAAATTTTTTTTTATAGCCGTTTTAAATTGATATTTTTAGGAAAACGAAAATCTTAGAATCCATACATATAAATAAATATTCTGAAAACACTTTTACTACCCGAAATAACGCTTCGATTTTCACGAATAGCGAGTTTCAGATGTAAAAGTGGATGTAGATGGTACTTTATTTAGGTCATTTTTCGAATTTCTCAAAATTTACTATAAGCGGTCTTCGAAAAAATGACGAAAAAACGGCATTTTTCACGAAAAATGAAATTTTGACGAATTCAATTTCTACATTTCACGATAACTCAGGCAATTTTTTAGATAGAGACCTGAAATTTTTTTTGAAGGTTCACATAGCTATTATATATATGTGGTAAAATTTTGGAACCGTTTTTTAAATTTTTCTACAAAATATTGAACATTGAATATTTCGTAAAATTCTCGTTTTTACGTATATAATGTTTGATAAAATTGTCAATTTTTGGTATTAAGGTCTGAAAATTTTATTGAAGTATACTTACATATTAATTAACATCATACTAAAATATTAGAAAAATCCCTAATCTAAATTTTTTTTTTATAGCTGTTTTAAGTTGATATTTTTAGTTCAAACGAAAATTATAATCTGACTGAACTTCGCTCAGAATCGTTTTTTCGAATGCAATGGTTTATCATTGCATTCAAATTATAAATAAAATTAAACGCTATGGTTCGCACACCTGTATCCTGTGCGGCAGGAGTATCAGCTCATCTTTTTTCTATTATGTCTTAAATTCTTAATCAAACATTCTAAACGCGTAGTTATACATACGCGTACTTATACATTATTTATCATAAGATTTTCGTAATTTTTATAAATCGTTTAATATTAAATATCGGAATAAAATACGCACTTATATTATATATAAATGTGTCACTACTATAGTACTATTATTATCACAGAGCACAGACCACGAGAATAACGAATAATTATTAGTTATAAATTATAAATTATAATATTAATAATTGATTAAATCACGCGTTAGCAACTTTTACGTTTTATAATTTCGTTTACCCCTTGTTTTCACCCGAGTAAATGAATTAGAATAATAGTAATATAAATGTATAATATTATTATTATGTTATGATTATCGATTCGAAATTATTACAGTAATAATACGCGTTCCACATAAATGCATACTATATATTATTATATACAAATACACGCGATTATATTATATTTCCTATATAGATATCGGGTCTTGGGTGTCCTTTACGCGAGGGTTGTTCTTGTCAATTATTTTTGATCCGTTGTATATACATATTATTATTTTTAGAATTTGATTTTCGCAAATTATTTAATATAAAAAATACACGTTTTTCATTATTATAATTTTTTTTTTTTTTATATAAAATTTAAATAAAATTTTTTTAATCATATTTTAATTAAAATATAGTTAATATATTATAGTCATATGATTGATTTTATTTTACTAAGAAATTATTAATTTTCATAAAGTACATTATAATGTAGCAGGTATATGTGTACGTTGGTTATTTTACATTTTTAAAATTAACATTGAATAAATATTTTATTAAAGTACGAATTTATATTCCCTGTATAAACTGTATTATTTTACTTTCGTTACTATAATTATATTATATGAATATCATATATTATATTATAATTTATTTGCAGGTAATAAAAAATTAAATTTTATTATTATTCGAATAATTCATAATTAATATCTAAAACGGTATCGTCATGAAACGATACTTAGGTATACAACGTAATAGGCTGTGCTGTTACATTGTTCCACGTTTAAGTAGGTAGGTAACTAAAAATTCATTTTTTTTAGTTAAATTATGTTTGAACGGTATCTATTATGATTATTTTTTTCAATTAAAATTCATAGAGTAATCAAGACCATAAATTTACCATCTTTTCATTTAATTAATATATATGAAAATAAAATTTTTATTTTAAGTATACTTACGCAAAAAAAAAAAAAAAAATACCTACATATACGATATACATATACGATATGCATATATATATATATAAAATGTGACTATTAACTATACATAAATAGATTGCGAAATTCGAAATTTTAAAATAAATGTAATAGGTTGATCACAACATCACAAGTTAATGACAGGATCGAATTATCGATGGAACACCACTGTTTATAGATGGTACCTATATACAAGCTGATATGGTATTGAATTATCATTTTATTCAATAATAATTTAATATTATCGACCTCGGTAGGATTAAGTTATTAGGTATATTATTTCTACCTTTTATGTACGTAGGTTAGGTTAAGTATACATAATATATAAATATATATATATATATATTAACAGTTTAATGTTTATATGCACACTCACATTCTCGTGATTTTAAATATTTAATCATCCGTGTGTCTAAGATAATATTGTAATATTTTGCATAACTATATACGTGTAGGTAGTAGGTACATTTTATATTTAATATAAATACGAGTGCATTAAATTATAACCAAACGATTTAATTTATACATTAAAATTAATGCAATTAAAACTTTTATTTACCTATAAATATAATCGACATATACTATATCGACATCGAATGGGTGACCTCCATTTGTTGGTTTTTTATTATTATTATTATTATTTCTGAAGTCATCATATCAAAATATTAGAAAAATCCATAGTCTCAATTTATTTTATAGCTGTTTAAAGTTGATATTTTTAGTTTTTTGTTTTTATATCTGAAGACACTTTTACTACCCGAAATAATGCTCCGATTTTCATGAATAGCATAATATGTTTCCGGTTGGAAAGTGGATGTTCTTGGTGCTTTATTGAGGTCATTTTTCGAATTTCTCAAACCTATATCCCTGAGGCAGGAGTATCAGCTCGTCTTTTTAAGATTATTTAATTGTAATAATAGATTTTTCGGACGAAAAATGTTTGAAGCTGATTAATTTATATAAATTATGTCCAATATTATGGTTATGGGACCCAAAAAATTCCCAAATATAAAATTGGAAAAAAAAATTAGATTATTGGTGTGAAATATCACTCAAAATGGGCAAAGATGTTAATGAAGTAAAAAAAAATAAATTGATAAAAATTTGTTAGCTTCATTTCGTAGAGAAAGGCAACGTGAAGGTTCTCAACACATTGAACTAACTAAATGTATTTGAAAACCTGGGAGCGAAGGCTAAAATAGTATTTTAGAACGAACACGAACGAATATCAAGCGAATTTGCGTCCGAATGCATTCGGTAGCAATCATTCGCGTTCGTTCGTGTTCGGCCTCTGATGTAAATGCGCACCTGAACAATATTTAATGTTCAATAAAATTGTATTAATAGAAATCCAAAGTAATTTCTGGGATTTTATCTTTAAGCCGGTATGTATAGTATATATGTTTTACATAACTAGTACTTTTATAATATGTGTAATAATAAAATAATAAAATAATATAATAATATAAAATAATAGTGCAATATTATACAACTTCATAATATTTAAAATTTAAAAAACTTATTAAAACTTTATTATATTGCGAGTTATGAAACCACCATATAAAAAAAAAAAATATACAAATATTGAATTATGAAATTTTAACTGAAATATATTTGATTATTCACGTGACATTGCGAAAAATGTTCAGATATAAATATAATTAATACAATTTTATTCTTATATTAATTTTTTCAAATATTTACCTATAATATATAATATGTAATAATAGAAACTTTGAAAAGTTCCTAAAATTCTTATTTTAATCATTTCTCTACAATAATATTTGATAAAATTGGAAATTTTAAGTTTTACGGTCTGAAAATTTTATAGAAGCTAGTACATATAACTTAATTCAGTTAAAGAATACTTTAAAAATGGCAACTCTTAATATTATTTAACGATTAAGGACGAAAGTTTTTTATGTAATTTAAAATTACAATATTTTATATGGCTTCTTATTTCTCAATATTTTTTAAATAATATTTATAAAAATTCGTATTAATATTTAATTAAAAATAAAATATTAATAGTATTTCGAATTATTGTTTATTATATTGCAACTACAATATTACAACTTGAAATATTTATTCCATAGATAATATTTTTTATAATATTATATAAATATTTATATTAATGTGCTCGTTTTACACCTTACACGATATATTTGGTTTTTACTTCGCATGTTATATAGCAAAATTATTAGGTTTATAATAAAGTATTTTCATTAACACTAGTCCAGTCGACCTTCAAATATTTCAGTTGATCTATCCATGACCGCCTCTGATATTATCCCCCTCCACATCTGTATCCTATCCATATAAGTATCAACTCGTCTTACTTTGAAAATCACTTTATGATGTTGTAATATTCAATCTTATCAAATATTTATTTAGAATGTAAAACGCCACTTTCCATTTCGTGTTCATATTTTATGCTTATACTCATAATAATCAATTTGTATTTTACAAAAAAAGAATAAATTGTCTAACGTAAGTAAATGTATTGGTTTTACAATGATGTGTGTTTTTTTTTTTTTTTTATGTCTGAAATATATCGGCATATCGGCGATGACGGTAAATAGTACTCATGCGCATGCACATGTCAACAGAATTCTAGATCAAAATTTCTCAACTAATTTATGAACGTAAATTAGAGCTATACGCCTGACAAAAATTTTGGTACTCCTGTGGTTCGATTTTAAAAATGAATACCTACATATTTAAATTTTTAGACAAGTTTATTATGCATCGGTCGGAGCACTTTTTTAATTTATTGAATTAATTACGAAAATAAAACAGTAGGAAATTGTATACATTTCTCAATTTTCTATGGTAAATAATTAGATGATTATTTAAAATATGTGAAATATGCTCCGACCGATGCAAAGTAAACTTCCTAATGTAGTCAAATATTTTTACATTTTTAAAATTGAACAACGGGATGTACTTAAATTGTTATCAGGCAATTAAGTCTAAGTCGATTAAAATATATAGGTACCACTTTCAATCCCCTTACTAAAAATTCGGGAGGCCCCAAATATAATTTGATGCACGTGGGCCCGTGTGCACTGAACACCCTGCACATCCTGTTTTTACGGCACTGGCTGTATCCCAAATTGCCATGCGGCAGGAGTATCAGCTCTTCTTTTGCAATTATTCTATTTCGACTGAGGGACTGTGAAAGGTTACCTTCTCATTAGTCTGAATCCAAATTGAAAAGATCCTATTGAAAACTTTTCTACATACGCCTTCTCCTATACACACACCAGTATCGGCTCTTTTTTAAAAAAAATCATTATAATGCAATATTATTATAAATATAATTATTCTTATTACTATAACTGAACTATATATTAGGCTAATTAGAATTACAGTTGCTTTTATTTTAATTTATATTTATTTATTTTATAAACAAAGTTAAAATTAAATACCATTACAAAGTACCTATATAATATTTTTTTCAAAAATTATTTTCATTGATCAAACTTGATTTATTAAACAAAAACCTTATTAAAATATCATTATCAAAATATAATTAAAATTAAAATAAAACATATTTTTTATATATTTAATGTAATCGATTAGTTAAGTATTTTCATTCAATATGAAAAATTTGTTTTTTATTTCATCTTGTTGATACGATTATATTAAGCAGTTTGTTTAATTATAATGTAGGAAGGTCGAAAGGATGTGGTTTCATGACTTTGTTTATCGTAGCAAATATTATGTTTTGTCATTGTTGAATATTTATACCATTCTTATTTTTTCAACTATAATACTACTCGCAATTTTTAAATTATATTTATGGATAACTACAAGAGTGTACCGTGGAACTATAAGTATGAACGGCAAAACAGTATTAATTACTGGGTGTAATTCTGGTAATATGTTTATGATACAAAATTTAATAAACATTTTAATAATTATATATTTATATATTTCTTTAAGGAATTGGAAAAGAAACTGCCAAAGATTTGGCTTATCGTGGAGCCAGAGTAATTATGGCTTGTAGAAACATGAAAACAGGATCCATAGCCAGGGGTATATAAAATAAAATTTACATTATATTTAATGTGAGAAAATTAATTGTAACATATGATATTATGTCTATTTACGGAATTTTATTTTAATATTTTTATTGTATAAATTCATAAGTTAACTGACTTATTGCATTGAAATATTTAAATTATTTTCTAGCAGTCTTCTGCTTCTATACAGGTTATATAATTATTTGTATGCGTGAAATTCGGTGACAATAATTTTAAATAAGTATTAAATACCTATTTTTCTACAACGGTGATTTATAAACGTTTTAAGTATAATAACTCATATTTTACAAAATATTAAAAATAAAATAAAGTGTTCTTAGTTGGTTAATTAAATTAATATTATTTTTACACAGATGAAATTATTAATGAAAGTAAAAATTCTAATGTAATACTCATGATGTTGGATTTGAGTAGTTTGAGTTCCGTGCGTCAGTTTGCTGACAAAGTTAACCAACAAGAAACGCGACTAGACGTGTTAATTAACAATGCCGGAGTAAGCAATCTTTTTAAAAAGTATGTTACTGAAGATGGGCTGGAACTTACCATGGCCACAAATCAATATGGTCCATTTTTGCTTACAAATTTGCTTTTACGTAAGTTTTTATTACTTATTTCTTTGTATATTTTATGCTTTTAATAATAATAAACACTATATTGTCAATATCACTAAAACTAAACGTTTAATTACGTATAGGTATACGTTTAAATAATATTATATTTGTTTGTAAAATTATTGTATTCATATTATGTAGAGTTTGGAAGAAACAAATTGAAATTTATCACAAAACATAAATCAAATCGATAAACTCGTATTTACTAATGAATTAATCAACGTTATAAATTTAAAGGGTTTATAAAAAATTAAACATTACATTTTTAATTTAGCGTTATTGAAAAAAACTAAGTCCAGCCGGATTGTCATTGTTTCATCCATTATGTATAGACTTGCCAGAGTGAGTTTGAATAATCCAAATCCGATAAATGGGATACCTATAATATTATATTGTGTTTCAAAATACGCTAATATTCTATTTACAGTTGAATTAGCTCGTAGATTAAAAGAAAGCAATTCAGGTTATTATACCTACTATGAAATTATAATATATTTATTTATTAAAATGTTTATTAATGTGAAAAATAACTTTGTTACAAAAATAGATGTCACATGTAATTGTCTTCATCCTGGGGTCATTCGTACAAATATTTTTAGAAATGTACCATTTCCGCTAAATTTGCCTTTGAAATTAATCAGCAAACTTTTTTTTAAAGTATGTACGAGTATGTATAAAATAATTATTATCGTAAAAATTATAGTCTAAAATATGAGATATAAGTTAATCTTTTTACATTGTATAAGTATGCAAAATTGTTGTTTAATATTTTAATTCATACCACATCATTATGTACTCAGTTTCATGAACATTTATGTAAACTTTGAATACATCTTATGTATTATAAGTAAGAAATAACACTATACATTTATATTCAAATCTAAATTATATAAAATTATTCTAAATTAAATGTATATATTTCTACTAAAGTTTTCTCAGCATTAGCTAAAAATATTATTAAAGTTAATTAATATAATATAATTGGATTTGTTTTTAGACTGTCATGCAAGGTGCACAAACATCAATATATCTATCCGTTAGCGAAGATGTAATTAATACCAGTGGAAAATATTTTGAAGAATGCAAAGTAAATAATATTTTTCAAATATGATATTAGATTCTGGGGGAAGCTAAGAATGTATTGGTTTTGTAATGATGTGCTTCTTTTTTTTCTTTTCTTTTTTTTCTTTTTTTTTTTTTTTTTATATGTCTAAAGACACTTTTACTACCCGAAATAATGCTCCGATTTTCACGAATAGTAAACGTTTCCGGTTGAAAAGTGTACGTAGTTGGTACTTTATTTAGGTCATTTTTCGAATTTCTCAAAATTCACCATAAGCAGTAGAAAAAACGAACAAAAAATGACGAAAAAACGGCATTTTTATGAACTGAAAAACTGAAATTTCGAATATTTCACGATAACTCAGGCAATTTTGAAGATAGAGACTTGAAAATTTAATTGAGTATTCAAATCGGTATATATACGTGGTAAAATTTTGGAACCGTTACGTTAATTTTTCTTCAGAATATAGGACATTGAATCTATAGAATTTATAGAAAGAGCTGATACTCCTGCCGCAGGGATACAGGTGTAATATTATTATTAATGTATCATTGTTTTCAGGAAGTTAGTTTGAGAAAAGACGTTTTAAACGAAGTTACTGGAAAAAGATATTGGGATATCTGTGAAAAACTTGTTAAACTCCAACCGAACTAAGAAGTTTATTTAATTTATTGTATATGTAATATGTGTATAATAAAACAGTACAGTACGAGTAGACGTTCGAGCAACTCGTAAGTTGCGCTCATGCTGGTGTCTTATCGCTCTAGTTTATAACGTAATGTTCAGACGTCGATAAGATTTATCTAATTTTATTTACATTCACATATATATACGTTTATATCTAACTTCATTATAGTGCACTGTGTGGTTCGTTCGTTGTTCGTTTTCTTTATCTTTTTTTTTTCAATTTACACCTCGTATAATCGCTTTGAGATTATTTTGGATGCCTTATTGTTTGCAATTGCTGTTCGATATAGCTATTACGTGGCTTATAATAATTATCTATATATATACACGGCGCTATTAATTTATTTTACACTGTTCTATTTATTGGGCGTTCTTAACTTACTCCATTCAATTATGCCTAAAAGCGATTCTCCTATTCCACAAAGGCAGTTTCTTCTCATCATTCTAAACTTATATCTATTGTCTCTAATATAAGAAATCTTGAAAGAAATATCAAATCATTCTCCTCGACGTTAGATAAATACTCCATGGAGGTGATTCAAGTTAAAAAAGAAAAAGCTGCCCTCAGTTCCGAAATAAAACTGCTGCATGAAAAAGTTAGTTGTCTTGAAAAAGTATCTAGTAACGTTATATCTACGCCTGATTTATTCAATAAATAAATCCATTCGAAACACAAAAGAAAATAATATCATCTAAAATAAATATATATGTGTATATAACTATAAAAAAAAGTGAAAGCACAGGCGTATCTATAGGATTTTGTTGCCCTGGGTACACATTTTTTTATGCCCTCTTTCTCTTACGGGTTTTTATAGTGGCAATTTTTCTTACCCATAAAAAAAACTTACAATACATTCGATATAGAAATAGTATCATAGAGTGATAGAGTATAAATATCAGTTTACAATTTTTAGGATATGTCATCACTATTTTCATCAACAATGAATTTTTTATCATTGCCTAGTTATGTATACCTAATATGAAATTAAAATTAAAAATAATTTATATAAGTTTAATAAATATTAGTACTTAAGCATTTTAGATTTTGAACGAAGCGAAAAATGTACTGGGTTTACAATGATGTGTGTCTTTTTTGTTTTTTTTTTTATTTTGAGGTCTGAAGACACGTTCACTACCCGAAATAATGCTCAGATTTTAACAAATAGTATCTAATGTTTCCGGTTGGAAAATGAATAGTTGGTATACTTTATTTAGGTCATTTTTCAAATTTCTCAAAATTAACCCTATGCGATAGAGAAAAACTACGAAAAAATGAGAAGAACAGCATTTTTCACGAAAACTGAAATTTCGACGAATTTGATTTCAATATTTCACAAAACTCGGGCAATTTTTAAGTTAGAGATTTGATAATTTTATTGGGTGATCACATAGGTACTATATATATATGTGTAGTAAAATTTTGTAAACGTTACGTTAATTTTTCTACAAAAATAGGACTTAGAATATTTCGTAAAATTCTCGTTTTTATGTATATAATGTTTGATAAAATTGATAATTTTGGTCATTAAGGTCTGACAATTTTACTGAAATATAATACCTGAAGTATTTTACTGGTATTTAAAATGAAATTTTCAGTAAAATCAATATTTAAAGTACCTATTTATATGGATTTTTCTTATTATATTACAATAATTTACAATAATGTTAAATAAAATTGAGATATTCACAAAATAGCTGTGTTGATATTAATTAAAAGTTTTGTTGACATTTATTTGCCTATAAAAAAAGAAACTGACCAACATTTTTATTTTTTTTTTTTCTACAACTGCTTAAATCATTCTAAGTCTGTTTATATATATATATATATATAAACTCTCAGTTTAATTTGCTGCCCCCCGAAAAAGTGCTGTTCGGGGCAATGCCCTCCTTGCCCTCCCCCTAAATACGCCACTGCCTACTACAAAGAAATTTAAAAACTAAAAGTACATTTTTGAAATATTGTCTTATCTGTTAACGGTTAAAAAAAATGATTATACCTACATCTATAAATTTCTTAAATTATATTGCGTGTCTATTCTATTAAAATGAAAAACGAGTCTAAAAAATAACAAACCTTACGTCTATTCTATACGTTAAACATAATATTTGAATTTACGAAAACACGTTAGACATCTCATGATAAAGTATTTATGTAATAATATTACAATTCCATACGATATTATTATAATATAAAACGGTATAAATACATCGATTTATAATATTCAATAGTTGGTATTCGCAACTTTACGAACGAAAATTATATTATTTTATTAAAATAACGAAATAAAACGTATATTATAATGTTCTTAATATTAATTAATAATATATATTATTTTTATTTATCTCGCATTTAAACTTATTCAAATTCAAGTATTTCTTGCTTATATAACAATATAATGATTATAGTCTTCCAACATTGTACGCACGGGTTTATTGAACGTTATTATATAATGTAATTTAGTAATTTATTAAACAAAAAAGTATAGTTTCAAAATAAAACGATCGTTTGCGAGACCGTGTCACGTTTTTCGTTATTTGTTCACGAACGAAGTACCTGTTGAAAGAGAAAAATTAGATCAAAAGAAGACAAAAAATAAATAAATAAATAAATAGAGAAATAAATAAATATTATATAATTCAAAAATAAAAATAATACGTTATCATCGTATTTTATAGTAATATTTATGTGTACGTAAAATGTAATATTATAATATAACGCGTATACCGGATTTCCTGGCGTATGTTCTAGGCATAGGCTCTATGGTCACAATGGAATACGAACTCTTTTTGTCTTCGTCCGAATAACTGTACAAAGTACAATAATAATAATATTAAATTAAATTGTTTGACCAATGAAATATCATTTAAATGACAATTATAATTTGTATGATACTTAAAATTAACTATAAAATAATGAAATTATATAGGCAAAATGTCTTCGAAAAATGGGCTGAATTTATTTTTTAGCTCCTCCAAATTTGGAATTTGCCCACGCCTATGGTCATAATATTATTATTTTTCGTTAAATACAATATTATTATTTTCAACAAAATGTCGCATGGGTATTATAATATTTATTTTCGTATAACTTAAACTTATCCATAATACTATAATGAATAATTCTCGGTTATTAATACGTTTATTTATTGTATATTAGTCATAATATATTGTATAATAATAATATATTATATTATATTCCCGTGACTCATTATCCGAGTTTCGCTGTTGAGTTGACCATAATACGAATTTTGTTTACATACCGATATTATATAACTATACACCCGTTAACTATACGAGAATATTATAGTTCGTAAATTTTTAATTGTCCCCGAGTAAATGTGATTGGACAATATAAAATCGTTTTACTTATAATACATACATTTAAATAAATCTGTAGAAATTATGCTTTCCGAAATGACTCTCGAATACTTATGCAGGTATATTCATAATAATAATAATAATAATAATAATAATAATAATAATAATAATAATAATAATAATAAT
>JAIUCT010000001.1:39750262-39776067 GCA_021307375.1 Tetraneura akinire | reverse complement strand
ATAATAATAATAATAATAATAATAATAATAATAATAATAATAATAATGTAGCCGTCGAGAGTCTGAAACAATAACACTATTATAGATAATTCGTTTATGATATTGTACAAACACTTGCCGAGAAACGAATTATTCGATAAGAGTCAACAAACACGAGTTTAAACACAATATATTATACGTTGCCCTCAAAAAATTCATATGTAAATTACTCTGTTCACATTTGGTTATTGTTCTAATTAAGAACAGATTGTAAATTTCTTATAAAAATAAAAAATAAAAAAATATACGTTGGACGTGTGAAAAACTGTTATTATGCGTATTTGGTGTGTGTCAGCTTTCACAAAAGTACACAGTGAATAATTTCGTCGTCGAAAAAGCGTGTAATTCGTTTTACCTAAACGATGATTTGAATAAACGAACGAAAATTCTGGTCTATTGAACATTTTTTTCTATCAAACCCAAGGATCACTTTCTATTGTGCTAGGTTTGCGCTGGATTGTGCGTCCGTCCCGCCGTTGTGCTATAGTTTATAGTTCTTTGAGATACTTTTTTTAAGGATGAGACTACGCCCCAAGGGACTAAAAAATACCAACCTAATACCTATTTGTGTAACCCTAAAACTGTTGCGGATAGTCAGGAGTTTTGTATGACCAAAAAAACTCCCTTCCCGAGACGGCGTCATACTTATTTGATTAATAATGTAGTTATTTTGTCACGAGTTGGGCGAAAGGACGTAGCATGAACGGCGGGACGGACAGCACAATCGAAAGCACTGCAGGGCTTGATAAAAAAAATTTCATTGGGCGGTGCTGTGGACATGGACCTAAAAAATACGAAGAATCGTTCCCAAATGATAATTCGAATGATGTTTAGAGGTATATATACGAATACATTTGCGGAAGAAGTCTGAAGTACGCATGTCCGTATTATAATAAAATATTTACTTCGTCAGCACTTATTTATAATATTATTATTATTTATTATTATTTATTATTTGCATATTATGTACCTACACCTTGTGCACAGTAAATAAAGGTTTAAATACCAGTCGTCGATACACGTTTGTTTAATATATTGCTCATTCGGTTAAAACCAATATTATATAGGTAGGTACCTTTTCACGCTGCATTGACTGCTGCCGCCGCCGCTACCGCTCATCAAGGACATCGAATCGCAACTAGATTTCACTCTGGACAATGACAGACCGGACACGGTGGGTAGCTCCAAGTCCTTTTCCGACAAATATTGCTTGACGGTAGGCTCCACCCCGATGTGTCGTACGGACATTTCCGACAATAGTTCCAAAACGCACTTGTCCACTTTTTTCATCATCCTCACCGCGATATCACGCTGGGAAATAACGATGATTACGAGTATATCCATCAATTAGTTATATTATGTATTTTATAAAACAATATGTAGGTAACTCTTAAATATTTTAACCATAGGCGGAACCAGGGTTCAACATTAGAGTGTGCCACCAAAAAGTGATCACGATAGATGTTAAAGGTATAGAGTTACTAGACCCATATGGCCATATCTTTAGAAATATACAAATAATACAATTTTAAAACAATAATCTGATATTATTAAGTAATTAAATCATTTTTATATTTATCATTATACAAGTTACTGTTTAATTAATATTACTACTGTAGCTACCTTCTAATATTTTTAAAAAATAAAGGAGATTTGAGACATTATTTTGCATATATAAATTTAATGTTTTCTATAATAAATATCAAATTTTTGGTAATTTTTATTTTTATCATAAAGGTGTGCCTATATAGGCACACCCGGCACACCCTGTAGTTTTGCCTATGATTTTAAATCTTTTTACTCAGATTTGCCGATTTTATAACTCTAATAAATTGACTATATTGTTTGTTGACAAACCGTGTTATACATACACATTATATAATATTATATTTAAAGTGGCCGACGCGAATAAGATACGGTCCGGACATACGCTAAAAATATAACATCGTGTTCCCAGTTAACATGTTAATAATATACACATATATATTAAATACGACGTGTACACTATTTAAAATATTATAATAATAAAAATTTAAAATATAACGTTCGGACAATGTTTCGCGTGTACGATGCGTGTCGCGCGTGGCATTTCGCCATTTCATAAATACGTGATTGATCTCACACTTACGATGTATTATCGTATTACTTACGCTTAGATAGTGCTTACACATGTAATTATTTGAACGAGTTAATAAACTTTAACAAATGTGTTAATATTATACTCGAATCTATCGTCGTCTATTCGTGTATTAGACTATTATAGCTGTTATATTATATAGCAAAACTACGAAACGAAATTACGAACTATATTATTATATAATATTATACCAATATATGCCATTTATATTATTGAAAAATAATTTTATTTGGAAAGAGAAATTAGACCAAATATAAGTAACAAAGTCGATGGATCTGAGACAATATTAATTCGAAGAAAGGACATGGAAAAATAATATGGAAATAAAATACATTGAAATTGAACTTTTCTTATTTAATTTATTAACTCATTATTAATGCCCGAGACCTAGAAAAAATATATTAATTTTACTCTGTAATGAAATTTAATATTTACATCAATTATTATAAAACTCTGAAATTCGTATTTTGCTAAATTGATTATTTGAAATTATACTTTACTTTTTTACTATTTACGATCAATACGAATTTTTTTTTTTTTTTTTTAATCTATTCTAATTTCTAATTATAAGAAATTAAGAAATTATAAAATTTAAATCGCTAATTTAAACAATATTGTATAATAACATAATTTATATTAAATAATAAATATGTTTACTTTTATCAATTCGAGTGCACCTTGTTTATCTGGATAACTTTTTTCAATTGTTTTCATGTCAAATTGTATTCTGTTATTTGCTCTATTCAGTTTCATTGTTTGTTCATTGGCCTCTTTTACAGCACGATCAAACTCACTATCTTTAATATCTCGAATATAAATTAAATTATTTAACTCTTCGCTACTTGTCTTACATTGAGCTTCTAGATCCTGTAAATTTTTTATAATATTCTAATTTAAATTACATATATTATTGTAAATTTGTAATAATATTTTCGAAAATGATTTTTATTTATTTGTTTATTTTTAAATTAGATTAAAGTCAGATTTTACAAACTAATGTCCTACTATAGAATATGGTATTCGTATAAAAATATAACCACGTATTAAAAACATAGGTAATCAAAAAATGAGAATCTAAGAATTTATTTAAATAAATATATCTATTATTAAAATAACCATTAAAAAAATGTAAACACATTTTCAATATCCAGAGAAGAATAATATCTGAATGGATATTTGAATTTTACGGATTTTACGAAAATAATATATATTTCTATTTAATTGAATTTAGTAACATCTACTGGTGTCTGTATGTTATTCACCCGAATTTCTGTTTCCATGTTTACGAGCGTTTTTTTTTTTTGCATCCACATACAGTTGAGTTTTTCGTAAGTCTCTTCCAAAACGATCATTCCCTTATATTCTTCACCTATAACAAACGTTAACTAACGTAAAGAAGATACTTAGTCACAGATGTGAACGGGTAAACCGACTTGCTGGGTTTATGGACGACAGGCTTGACTTGTAACAGTTGTTAGATGCGTTTAGCACATGCAACGTATTTTCCATGGCTCTGATCTCAGTTTCCAGCTTCTGCACTTGTTCATCCAGCTTGTCGCCTATTTCTTGTAACTCGAGTTTTTCTCGTGCCACCCGGATCCGATGTCCACTAATCGTAAACGATGATTGATCATTGTTGCTATCCCCATCTCCGTCGTAGTCGTCGTCACCGTCGGCACTAGTGTTAACCCCAATTGTTGCTGATAATATCTCATACTTGTTCTTCCTTTGTTCAATATACTGGACCAAGCCATCCAACTTACGTTTCATTGATGACTTCTCATCCGACAACATTTTCTTCTCTGCATTTATTCGATCGTGTATGGCCGCTACTTCGGCTTTCCTTTTGTTTATGTCCTATATAGTCGCAACATTCACGTCAGTACATTATAACCTACATATCGTTTTCATTGGTAATCACCATTAAGTGTATTTTATAACTTTATAAGTTATTCTACATTTGTATACTGACCGAAGCGTTAACCCAACTATTTACATTATAAATAAAATGTTCTATGTTTAATCATTATTACTATTTTCATAGCATACCGCAGTCAATTCTTCCCGCTGCTGGGCCAACGAGTAAACTTTTTCGCATTCTTTTTCCGTCCACTTCTTCATTTGTTCTACTTTGAGTTTCATCATGATTTCCTCCATATGATAACGATGACTTTGTTCTTTCAACAATTGAATTTGTTTTTCGCCTATATGTAACACAATTATTAATTTATTATTATTATGATCACAACATGCATGATCCCATTTTCATTAATTTGACCTCCTTCATTCCGGACACTCAACTCCTCTACTTGACTCCGGAGTGCTTCTAGTTCAGTGGCATTTTTTTCAATATCTTTATTTATGCGATAAGATTCAGTCTGAAATATTTTAAATCTATGACGTAAATTCTTTACAATATACAATTAAATATTATATTATTATTATTATTATTATTTAAACATCACTCTTACTTCAACTGATTTTAACTGTTTTTCTAAATGATTCTTATTGTCTTTGGCTATGTTTAATTCTTCATTGAGCACTTGTAACTTTTCTTGTAAATTATGTAATTCTTCGACGTTTACTGTTCCTTGAGCTTCAGAAATTTTTATATGTATCATTTCAAGTTGAAAACTCTAAATAAATTTATTTTAATTATAACAATAATAATTATTTTATTTTAATCATTTATACCAAGTGATATAAATCTTCTGTTTTTCCCATAATTAATTTTTTAATTCTAGATTCTTCTTTACTCATCATAATTTGTTCATTACGGCTTCGTTCTACTTGAATTGTTAACAGTTCGATTTTACTTTGAATTTGTTTTAATTCATTTTTCACGTTAAAAATCATAGTCTGTAATTTTTTTTTTTCAGACAATAGTTGTTCTGTTGTAGTTTTTTGATTCTAAAATAAAATAAAAATTAATAAATTGCCATACTATTCCTAATAACATAATACGAGTATATGTTAGGTAATAAATATAGATACCTCATAAATCTTGTTCAATTCATTTAATCGTTCCTCTGTGGTCATTGACTTGTTTTTAATATTGGCCATATTTTCTTTTATGTTTGTTATATCTTCATCTTTTTTCTGTATCTTTATTTTCAATTGTTGTAGTTCATTTTGCATATGCCTTCGTTTTGTTCGCTCATTAGCTAACTTATTACCAACAATGTGAAGAGCTTTTTGAGCTACCATTACCTAAGAACATTATTATACATTCATATTTGTCTAAATTAATTTGATAACAATAAATTACAATCATATTTATATAATTATGATTGTATCAACAATTAAAATCTTTACCTCTGATTGTAAGTTTTCATTTTCTGTTATTTTATTAATATTCGATAGTTTTAGTTCATTGTTAACTTTCTGAGTTTCTTCTATTTCAAGTTCTAGTTCTTCATTAGCCTCTAGTAGGTCTTGATACTTTTGTTTATTTTCATTCATAAGGTCATAAACTCCACGAGCAGCTTCTCTTATTTGATTAATTTCCTGTAATTGTTAATGTAATCATTAATTATGTGATAATATATATTATTATTTTCTTTAAATTTATGAAGTGGATACAGACTTCAACGATTTTCTGTGAATCTTTCTGATTTGCATTTAAAAAATTAGCTGCGTTCCCCCACTGTTCAAGAAGATGATTTCTTTCGTTTTGTGCTTGTTTACCCAGTTTAGAAGTTTGTTCCAATTCTCTTTCGACTCGAAGTAATTCATTAACTTCTTTTTCGACAATAAGTTCTCTTTCAATAACATCACGTTGAAGGTATTGTCTTCGTAAATCCAATTCCTAAATTAAATATTATTACAACAATATTATTACACAATTATATTGAATTTATTTTCAATTGTATTTATTCAAGTAATTACTTTGAACCTGTTATTATCTTCTAAATGATATGTTTCAAGTATATTAACATCCGTGTTACGTTTAGCCAGGTCATTGTTCCACGCCAAAAGTGTTTCTTCGCCCCATTCAATAGTTTCTCTCATTTTTTTTACGTGTTCTTCGTTTTTTGTTAACTCATTCTGAATAATATGATATAATATAGATATTATATATATAATGAACACTCGATTTTTTTAATTTGGACACAATTATATTTTTATTAGTATAACAACAGACCTTACAGACATACGCACTTGAACACGTTAAGTATATTAACCATTGTTTGATTTAGAGAAAAAAAAGAATGTAGACTATCAAACTTTAATTAAAAATTAGCGTCCCTCTAATATGCTTAAATACATGTAATATCATAGGGGATTTAGTAGGGGTACGCTCAAAAAAAAAAAAAAAAAAAAAAATAGAAGAGGTACTCCGTCCCTCCGCGTACCATCAAAAATCAAGCACTAGCTGATATTAATTTTTCATTCATAAATTAATTCATAGAAAAACTATTTGGAGTTTCAAATTACTAATTATTTGTGTAAAAATCTAATGCAATTGGTATGCGTCGTTAAACATGTACAATGTACATAATATTAAACACGTTGTCAAAATTATTAATATTTTTTATACAAATAAAATTCGATTTTTGAATAAAAATTATTATTCATGATATGTAAAAACAATTAAACGCATTTTATATTTTTATTACAATACGTATTATAAAATATATTATTATGTTTTAAATTAAACTATAATTCTTGAATTACTTATTTTCTATTGTATATATAAAAAAAAAATATGGTATTGTAATGTTATATTAGATAACTGCAGCAAATGTCTGCAAAATAAATAATATCAAACGCGTGTAAAATACAATATAATATTGCGTTTCACAACGCGGAAGAGAAAATAAATGCAATAATAATATGCGTTACGCTTACTAAAAAAAATTATGATACATTTTAATTTTATTCATTCCTAACTGGGCGACGTTTAAAACCTTCCCATAAAATGTTTTTTTTTTTTAAAAAGAAACGTTCACAATAATAATTTTATAATATGGACGAGCGCGAACTTAGATAATAATAATTTTGTACAATGAGTAATAAAAAAATAATAATTATAATAAATAAAATTTTATTTCGATATACAAATTTGAATTTGTTTATAACAATGGACAATAATAAGGCCGACCTGTCCTCTACACATAGTGATTTAATGATAACAGATTTAATGACAAATCAGTTGACCTTTCGTTCAGACTATACTATAAACAATATTGTTTGATACACATAATATAATATACCTATAGGGGAATTTTAATCATTTTCACTGTGGTTTTTTGAATACCGCATAATTTTGAATATAACGTCAAAAATATTTTCAGTACTACTCGTTTATTATTATTATTTTTACTATAATTGGTTTTAGTATAATTATAATATAAGTAGTATTATTATTGTATCATCTGTCGACCGTGTACAATTATTTAGAAAACATGTACCTACATATTTTTTTTTTCAAAAATTTAAATATCTTATAAATTTATTATTACAGTTTTATAATTTAAAAATAACCGAAATACAAAAAATAGCAAACACACGAAATTTATAAATATTTTAATTAATTTTTTAATTTAATTTATTTATTAATAATTAAATAATTTATCGTGTCTCGAGTTTATTGATTAATTGAAATTAAAAAAAAAAAACGCCTATATTTCAGAGTTATAATTATTTGTATATTTATTATTTATACCGCAGTAAGTGTTACGAGTCAACACGTTTATTTAATAATATACCGCGACAATGGTCAACGACCGTTTTTTCTTTTATTAAAAATTTTAAACAATAATATTTATATATTGTAATTTTTTATATATATATATATAATTTGTATAGGTATAGTGGAGTATAAATGTTATTTTAGTGAAAGTGAACGACAAAAAAAAAAAAAAAAAAAAAAAATAACCGTAGAGAGAAAAATTTTATACATGCAACATAACGTGAAGTAAAATGAACATAATATAATATATTATATTATAAATAGGTCGGAGTTTAATCTATCCGTTTTCAAACTATACCGTGAAAATTGTGCGTTCCCATTTTGAAATACGATTATGTAAAAAAAAAAATAATTATAAATTCTTTATATACGGTTATTTTGATCGCCCGAATATGAAATTGGTATTATTTCGTATTTTATTGTACTATTTTTATAACGATGTAGTCCTGTGGTCGTATATAAAATAATATACCTATGTATATTTCACGTCTGCGATGAATACGATACGATTTTTTTTAACGGTCGATCGGGTTATATTTGAATAATATTACAATACACGCATAAACGATTCTGCGGAACTTAAAAAGGAAATTCAAACGGTCTGTCGTTTGATAGTCTGACGCATTCCACGCATATATACAGGGTGTCTCGCCAGGTTTGTCCCACCCTGCATAACGTTTGAAATCTATTATAAATATTATTAAAATCTGATTTTTGCAACTATTGTATATAATATTATATTATATAAAATCGGCAAAATTTGAAATAGGTACCCAAATCACATAAAGACAAAATATTTAAAAAAATATTTAAAACTCTAATATCCCTTATCCCTTAATTATATTAAAAATATTTTATTATTTATAATAATACAAAAATTATTTAATAAGACCCGGGGAAAATGAAATAATAATAAATAATTATTGTAAAAATAAATAAACCATTTGTTCACATTTTTATACTCATCATTTTTGTAAATCATTTTTTTATTATAAATATATTTGACGAATAAATGCAAATGTAAATAATAATAAATTATTATTCATAATATAATTATTAGAGACACTCTGTATACGTTGAATATAAATTCACGAAATTTTTAAGACGTGCATCATTCCTAAGTTCATTCATGCGACAAATATTTCCAATTTATAATATTATGTAGAGAATAATGCGACACACCACAACACACAATCACGTATTCGATATCATTAAAATAATGCGTATATTTTAATTTCACTTATTAGACCACATCTCAGTGTGAGATTTCTTACTTCCATTTTATTATGTTCCTCAATTAATTCGTTGAGTTTTTTCGCTGCGGCTTTATTGTCTCGAGATAAATTATCGTTATCTTGTTGAGCTGTTATCAGCATGTGCTGTTCCGTCTGGAACTGCTTACGATTGGCTATGATCAATTTCTATAAAATTACATACGTTTTATCACAATAAAATTATACAAAATTATACGTTATACGTTTACAGGTGTATTGTGTAGAGCTGTATAAATATTAGTATCTAATATTATTTGCAAATAATAATTATAATTAATAAAAATTATAATAATAATTATTTTTGTTTCAAGTAGGTATATAAAAGTATATATTATAATCTAAATAAGATTATCAACACAAAAAATATATTAGGTATAGATTAAAAATTATATTTTAATATATGTAGGTAATTAATTTAAAAATAGTATAAAAATAAATAATATACTGCAGTCTATATCGAATGTTTCAAACTCGTAAGTTCACCTGATTTTGTATCTCTTGCGTCAAAAAATTTGATTTTATATTTGTCTGATCGCGTAATTCGTTTTCCAATAATTCGTCTGTCACTAATAGCGTCGCTTTTTTTTGGAGCAATTCTTTAATCTATTTTCAACAAATTTTAAAATAAAGTTATTATAATATTGCCTCATATAACTTGATATATAAGATATACGTTATAGAAGAGACACGGTCTAAAATAAAATGATACTTGTATATTTTTAAAAATGTTTAGGTTAGGTTATAAATTTTAATATTGAATATACCGACATTACAAATTAACCTATTTTACAAATATTCAATACGGTATAATATATAATAATAAACTGATATTTGTAAACTAAAATTAAAAATTATATACTTAAATATTCCATTTTTTTTTTTTTTTTTTTTTTGATATTAAAAAAAAGGTACAACTAAATAAATATTTTTCAAATCGTATAAATTTATTTATGTATTATTTGATATTACAATGCATTGACTAAAAACAAATTCATGATTTTGTATACCAACCTCTTTTTCGAGTAATTGATTTTCTTCATTTGCCACCGGTATGTGAAAGCCATCACCACAACCGATCTCTTTCAATATATCTGATATTTTAATGTCGTACGACATTTTTCTCGTCTTTGACTAATTTATTTAGTAATAGTAATTCCGATATTTTAGTAGACAATTAAATCATAACATACAATAATGAGACGAAAAGTGAAGTTTTGATAAAGATCGCGTAGGTATATAGAAAAGGTTAAAAATATCGAAGTACACAGACCCGTGGTCATGGTAACGACGCTAAAATAATATATTATTATTATGGTTACGAACTTGGACTCGCGGTGGGAAAAGGTAAAAAGAGGGTAAAAGTGGTATTGGGAGTGTACACGTGATGTCAATGTTATTTCAAACACTACAAATATATTATATCAGTGTTTAATAATATTTTGGATCGAGTTTTAAAACTACTTTACATAATATTGGCCTGACGATGTCATTCGTTTACGTCACGTTTTCATTTTGAGAATTTCAATCATATTTTTTAACTATATATACATAACGAGATTTCCACTTAGCGTAAATGCATCACGTACGGAAATTATTTGCAAAAACTTTTATCCGGCAAAATTTTAATAAAATATCAAAATCCATCGACGAAAACAAAAGAAAAAAATTATTACAGACAAAAAATTGTGTAAACGTATAGTTGAATAAATGTCAAAAAATTGATTATATACTATAATAACGCATATCTATAATATTGTTATGTTTTAATTTAATTAATTGTCCGACTTCATATTATATTGGTACAATCAAACACGATAATCGGTGAATTTTACTAATATGTTTTTAAATTTTAGTTTAAATTGAGGCCAGAACCCAGAAATATAATAAATAGTACCTACTATAGATAGAATCCAGTATGTAAGTAAACACGACTTCATCAAATCTCAATATTACAACATATCTCTAATATAACAGTCTAACTTTATAAAAAAAAATATCACTATATTATACATATGAATCTATATGCATTATTCCCTGTAAATTCTCTAGTTGTCATAAAATATTTATTTAAATAATTACACGAGTAGGTAGATACCTACTGTTAGCATTATGACGTCTGACTATTCTTAATTCACTTGAAAAGACGAAAAGTAATAATAGAAGTCGGCTATGTCCAGTTGCTTTATATATTCTGTGATTGAGCCGGATCGATTTTAACAAAATTGGAAAATTGATTGTAATATATAAATATACATAGGTATAATATAATACTTTTACCTACCTATGTATTTTTAAAAAAATATATAAAATAAAAAGTTCCGGTTATGATATTTTCTCCCAAGACCGGTTGAAATACCTAAATATATCAAGTTTACTTATATAGGTACTTATATATTGAAATATTCACAGCGTGAAAAACATCTAAAAAACTAATCGAGTCGTCTGATTAATAATAATAATTTTATTAAACTGATAAGTTAAATGTTACGTTTTATGCATACATGCACAAAAAATTGTTAACAGAATATTATAAATTATATTATTAATTTTATGTATTTTTTTCTTATTATTATATATAGGACATACTAATATGCAACGAAATAATCCAAATTCCTTGATAAGAAATTATAAACATTTAATACATTATTAATTCAAATCGAAATTAGCTATTAAAAAATATAATCTTACTTTTAATATTTATTAAGTTTTTAAATTCATATTTATAATGAACATAATTATAAAAAATTTTAAAAATCCATACCGCGTTCAAAAATTTATCATTCAGCATAAAATGTATAATGTCAATTTGTTTAACGAGTATACTTAAAACTTTAAGTATCTAAAACTGTTTGAAAATTTGTCAATAGCAAACGTTTAAATCAAAATCCAAACAACTTTTTACTATAATATTTTATTATTGTCGAATGTGAAATTATTCTAGTTCAAAATCGATAATCGGTAGTCTATAGAAAAGTAAACAGGTTAATTTTAGAAATCTTTAATTTTACAATTGGTATAGTTAGTATTTTTTTTTTTGTTTGCTATTAAATATAGGATTAGTAATAATAATGTTGTTTAAGAATTTTGCTATAGACGTCATTCATCCATATTCTTTTTATCTTATAGATTTCAACTTATCGCAATTCAATTATACATTACACTTAATTTGTATAGCATTTATTAAATCCCAATATTACCTATACGAGTATTTATTGAATATCGTAAAAATAATATATTAATATTATTATGTAAAATCGTAAGATGACGATTTTTTGTCATAATCGCTATTTAATGGAAAAAAGGACCAACAAAATAAGTGAAGTGAAGGAAACAGGGGACAGGGATACCTCTGCAAATATTTAATAGAGCTCAATATTTTAATTTATTACAAATTCATTGGAGATTTACAACTTTTCACCAACTGTATTATTTTGTCTTAAATGTTATTTTTATTTCTATTATACAGTTCATGGAGAACAAAAGAAATTTTTTTCCGATAAAACGCTAGCTCGCGAATAATATTTTAGAAGTAAACATTGGAAAGAATGTTGATTTTTTTTTATTTTTTTTTATTTTTTTTTGTTACAAAGATAAAAATTATCTTTAGGGTAGCTTGTTTTCGATTTCTTAATTTTGTACGCCCACGTCAAATTTTACAGATATTTGCAATTCGACTATTTCTTAAATAAAAAAAAAAAATAATTATAAATAATCGGTTTACTATACCTACCCCAGAGAATTTATTGTTCTTTTACAAATAAAAACAGAATTGTTCAAATTGGTCAAGCGACTATTTCGAAAAGTGAATTTTACGAAATCTGCAATTGGCAAAAAATGTTTTTTTAATTATGCTGCAATGTTTTTTATACAGCGTAATACAACTATTCCATCCAAAATCTTATATATAAATATTCCAAAACGTATCCCCTTAGTAAATAGCTGTTTACCTTAAAATATTTAAATTGTCGAAAATCATTATCATTATTTAGTATATAGTAAGGTATATTATATAATAAAAAAATAAAATAAAATATACTTCTTGTGTTTTTTTTTTATTATTGTTATTATAAAGCTCACGGGGGATGTATACTATTATTATGCTCTTAATACTATATGTTAATTAGGAAAAATATAAAAGGATGGTATCCTCATTTCGTATTTTATATTTCTACTGATGGATACACAATATACTATAAGACAAGAATCCAGAAAATGTTTAACATGACCTATGACAACCAGTGCCGCAACAATAGGGGACGCTGGGTATGCATTGCATTCCCTGACCAGAGATTTATTTTTAGATAGGGGCCCCATGTTAAAAGTAATATTATAATATGATTTATAAATTTTATTCATAAAATAAAAAAAATTAAACTCGAAATATTGTTGTCATCCAAATATCACATAATAGTTATGCTTATGATATATTTTCCGTCCATTATCGATTGATGCCATAGTCATAGACATAATACGTATTATACACACAATATAAAACATAAACATAATATATTATATATAATAAATACGAGTATAATAATATATATATAATATAATATATATATATTATATATATTATAATTTATTATATTATATATTATATATTATATAATCGAACATGTTTTAATTGAATAGAAAAACACTTGAAAATATAGAAATAACTAATAAGAAATTGGAAAGTGGAAGTAGTTGGTACTATATTTAGGTCATTTTTCGAATTTCTCAAAATTGACCCTAAATGGTAAAATAAACGACGAAAAACGGCATTTTTCATGAAAACTGAAATTTCGACGAATTCGATTTCAATATTTCACGATAACTCGGGCTATTTTAAAGTTAGAGACTTTAAAATTTTATTGAGTATTCACATAGGAATTATATATACGTGGTAATTTTGGTAACAAATTCAACCCTTTTTAGATACTTATACCTATAAATCCACCCATAAATTTATTTATTTAATATATAATATAGGTACGAATATACCACAGGAGAATGGGATTAAAAATATCATATACTAATATATTGCTTAGAAAAAAGGGGGGCCCATAATTCTGTCTTGCATTGGGGCCTACCAATAGCAAGTTGCGGCACTGATGACAACACTAATACGGCAATACTTAAGTACGAGTTAAATACCTATATAGTTTTGATGGATGTTATATAGATACAATTTCGTATTTATAAGTATCAAAATAAAAAAACTGCATGTAATGCGTGAAAATTGCATAACAAGTGTGTTTAATTTTCGACCTTGATCGCACATACATACATACATTAAATATATATATATATATATTTATTATAATATACTATTTTTTATTACATATATTGTAGGTTAATATTAATGATTTAGAAAAGCATTGTGGTAACAATACGATTTTACATTCATATAGTGGATATAGTGTAGGTACTTACAGCTTGGTAGGTACCTATTGTTAACGTTATATGTAGTTATATGCCCAATATGTAATAATAAAATAATAGAACGCGTACGTATATTGTACCTAAAAATTACATTCAGCGCTCAACTTGTGTTCGATTACAATAATAATAATAATAATAATAATAATAATAATAATAATAATAATAATAATAATAATAATAATAATAATAATAATAATAATAATAATAATAATAATAATAATAACAACAACAATAATTAAATAAAATATGTATTATTATTACACAATTATTTTCAAATTGTTGTACTTAATTGCATATATGCGATGACATGACATTGTACGTATCTACAATCTACATAGTTAATTTGATTGTTGTGTCTTAATTTGGTATATCACATATAATATGGAAAATAATTATTAAATAATAATTTAAATATAGGCAATTCAAATTTCAATCTCACTTGAGATATCAGTCGCGTATATTACATTATAATATGTGGAATATGGAAATAAAACTTGACAAAATAATGTGACACGATAACTCGAAGTACCTATTATTAGGTTAAGGTATTCGTATGAATTGATAAATACCACAGTATACTACCAACATTTTCATTACAAACATCAAATTATTATTATTATTATTATTATTATATAATTTATAAATTATAACGAACAATTTTTATATACTTACATAAAATTATTACCATACACTCAAATAATAATTTCCTATTGTAGCTCATAATGTTATATGATAAATTCATAACCAAATATACAGTACAGTGATAGTATGTAATTTGATATGATTACAAGGTTTAAACAATTTTTTTTTGTATGGTTTTCAAAAATAATTATTGTACTCAGTATATTATGATAGTGTATGTGTACCAACGGACTGCACGTACACTACACATTTTATACTTAAAGTGTATTATTCGTATAATATTTTATTTAATAGAGTAAAAAAAAATGAATTATTAATTAAATAAAAATACTTATAATTTTATTAACATTATTTCAAATAATTTTAATTTTAATTTTTTTGTAACAATAATATATTATTACCTAGTCTAAAATAAAAAAACAAATATAACTTTAACTTTCATACAATAGTACTCGTATAACAGAATAAGATAAAAATATATATTTCTCTAAAGATAATTTTAATATTTTCATAATTATAAATTATACCTACTCAAATAATTTTGGTCTAAATCTATACAAATATATTATATTGTAGGAAAATGTATATAATATAATAATATAGAAAACTGAGATTAGAAAAATAAGACAGGCCTAAGTTTAGGAGATAAGGGTTGAGTGTGTGATGATAGTTATAAAATAATATAATGCATTATACTTTAATACGTATATTACACTTATGGCTATGGACTATGATAATAATATTATAGTGTCCGTTAAATTAAAATAGGTATTATATACTCGTATTAGAAAATAGATATAAATTTATGAGGTTAGATGCCTACTGCCTACATACGGAACACTTAATGCTATTATTAAAATATGTTATAATTATGCAAAAATGATAAATATTTTGACGTTTATAATAAGATTTACCTGTATAATAGTATTATAGTGTTACCATTGTGCACGGGGGCGAGGAATTAAAGTATATAATATCGCTAGGTACTGCAGTATAATTTAATATATATAAATTATAAATAATAGTTTTGATAAGGCAAATAATTAAAAATGTACTTAAAAAATCATAAGCTCTACGTTACAGTACATTAATAAGGTAATGCATGTTGTTGTATTTCTATAATATTCTACATAAATATAATATTAATTTATAAATATTATATTTATGTACGAACAAACAACAAATAATTAACATTTGCTAATTATATTATAATATATTTCGAACAAATTACAAATATTAGGTATATCACAATTATTATGAAAATATTATAAAACTCGGTGTATTTGAACTTTATATTTTAAAATGTGTAACAATACCTCTTTAGTAAACTATCGTACTTATTCAGACGAAATGAATACATAACAATATTATTATTTAATATTATATTAACCAACCAGAATATATTTTTTATGTTCGGATTAAAATTTAAAACAATTAAAATTGACGTTTAAGAAGAAAATAAAAACAATAATATCCAAGTTTCTTGGTGTGACGATATGCAATGAAAACGTCTTTGGATAAATTGAATAAAATACATTTTAATTTTGATACAAAATTTGAAACAAAAAAAATTTAATATCAGTTAATTATATTTAATTGTTTTTAGCTTTTTAGCTACTTGTGAATTACCTACCTATCTCTCAAGTAATATTCATCTCCGCGTTACAATTTAACATCTCATTGACATCTATATTTACACAGTTAAAAATAAAATTTATAACACACGATGTGGTGGGAAAAAAATCTGTTTATAATATTATTTAATGTAATTCACAAGACAGGTATTTGTGTAAAACTCAGATTAATTTTAACAATAATTTTTGGAATATCGCCAATGCGTTTTAAGCGGAACTATAATAACAATCATAATATACAAATATATATTACTTAACCTATAAAAGATTTTAACGTAAAATTATTTTTATAAATTTGAAAATTAAAAGAGAAAATTTTTTATGGTAAAAAAAATTATATATTTTGATATTAAAATTGCGATAAATCATAATAATAATAATACATATACTTAACCTATGGTATAATTAGTATAAAGTAACGATGAACATAAAATATTTTTATGTTACCAAGGAATAGGAAACTCCCTATTCTTTAACGCTACTAGGTACATAATTATTTTTTAACGTACACATTGGTATACATAATATATTATTATTATGTATACGAACATGAATATATAATAACAATATCATTACTACCTGTTTTTTTGATTTACATATTTCAGACGTTGTCTGCTTTGGACTATTATTAATTATAAATTATAATATTAAACATGTAGTACATAGATATTTTGTACTATAAGATGAAATTTGTATTTGCTCAAATGATAACGTAGGTATTTTATAAATATTATAAAGTGTTTTTTAACGCGCAGAACGTTAATAACGAGTCATTTGATGGTCATCAGGATATATTTTCATTTTCAATATACAAATCTGACATATCAGTATGTAAAAACCTGTATAAACTTGTAACTACAATATCTACATATACAATAATAATATAATATACCAGTGGTCACTGGAGGGAGGAAGTTTTATTAATAATTCATACCCGGTGTTTAGATAAGTGTTTCTTTATTAAGATCATTTCCTTCCTTTTCATTTCGTCGTTTCCAATAGTGTTCATTATGCTTGTATTAAAACGAAAATCAGGATGAAAATTCAAACTATAATCATGTATACTACTATAATTGTACGAATAATATGAGCGTATAAAAAAAATAAAACTTTCAGTACTTACCTAATTAATAATTATAAAATCTAATAGGTAGCTACATTTTTATTATTATAATTTAGGTAAAGGGATTTGTGCAATACAGTGATAGGATAATAATTCTAGTTAAATTAGACACTAAACCAGTACATTATACTGTGTTAATTCAAATTTACATGCCCACCTCTAAAGAAGAAGATCGTGAAGTGGAAATAATTTATAAGGAACTAAATAGTTAACTAAAGTCAGTCAAAAGAGAATAAAATCTTATAATTCTAGGTGACATTAATGCTACTGATGGGGAAGGAAAGGAAAAGAATATCGTTGGCAAGTATGAACTTGGAGCTAGAAATCCAAGAAAAGAAATCTTACTGGAGTTTTGTGCACGAAATAATCTAGTAATAACAAATACACATTTTCAACTCCATAAAAGAAGACGATATATATGACAAGCTCCCAGTGACATAAGAAGAGCACAAGTAGAATAAATACTTGTAGATACAAATATAAAATAAAAGACAGTAAAAGCTACCAAGGAGCAGATAACAACAATGACCATAACCTGGACAAGATGCATAATGAACTTAAGTTTAAAAAACAACCAAATCAAAGAGAAATGAAAAACTTTCAAATAACAATCATTATATCAATAATTCATACTAAGAAAGAACAGATAAATCAATACTGGAGACCTATGACGTAAGAAGTACACAAAGTATAGATGATAAATGGAAAAATATAAAACGCCGTATTTTCATAAATGCGGAAGTAATTTTAGGAAAATCAAAAGAAATAAAAAGAAAAGAATGGATAAACAATGAAATCTTGGAAATGATAAATGAAAAAAGATAATATAAAAATGTTACAGACCAAAATGGAGTGAAAAAATACAAGGAATTGAAAAATGCAATGAATAGAGAATGTAAAAAAAAAAAAGAAGTGTTTTTGAATAATATTTGCCAGGATATTAATGAAGCGTTAAATTTAGGATTAAAGTAAAGGCGTATGAAATGGTTAAAAGATATTTTGGGGAATGAAAAGTTAAATCCGCAAGTATTAAAGGACCAAATGGTAATATTATGTATGAAGAAGCCGAAGTAGTAAAATGTTGGAAAGAGTACCAATTTAGAATAATTGTATTGTGAAGAAGATACAACAGTAGATAAAAACACAGAAGAAGAAGACAATCATAGAGATTCAAAGGAAGTAGACCAATATATTAATATATAATAAGAGAAGAATTTGACAAGACATTATCAGAGTTAAAAAACAAAAAAGCTTCGGGAGTTGATGAAATTCCAGCGGAACTTTTAAAATATTGCGGAGAAAATGCTGATGACATAGCGGTAATAACCGATAAAGAAGAATATCTACAAAATATTCTAGAAATAATGAACCTAACAATAGAAAACGAATATAACATGAAAATAAATAAAACACAAACTAAAGTCCTTACTTGTAGCCGTATTGCCGTAATGAAAGAACAAAAATACAAATAATATAGGATAGCTATACACTAAAGCAAGTGAATAAATACAAATATCTAGGAAGTAAAATAACATAGGACAGCCGAAAAACCAAGGATATAATAAGCAGAATAAATCCTGCTAAACGTGCATTTGTAAGCAAGAAAAAAATATGTTTATATCTAAAAATATTGACATAAAAGTTAGGAAAACCTACTAAATACTTATGTTTGAAGCGTAGCACTGTATGAAAGTGAAACATGGACTATAGTTAGAATAGAACAGAAGAAAAAATACTTGAAGCGTTTGAGACATGGTGCTACAGGAGGATGCTCAAAATAAGTTGGACAGAACATATAACAAATGAATAGGTTTATCGATGAATTGGAGAAACAAACAGTTTTTTGAAGATTTTAAAAACAAGAAGAGCCAGATTAATTGGACATATACTGCGTCATAACAGTCTACCGAGCCGAATAATAGAAGGAGTCATAGGGAGCAAAAATAGTAGAGGGCGACTGCCATTGGGATACATTAGTCAAATAGAAAGAGACATGAACTGCAGATTATATTATGAAATAAAGAGAAAGGCGGAGAAGCGTGAAGAGTGGAAAATTGCTGCCAACCAGCCTTTGGGTTGTTAACGAGAGAGAGAATTTAGAGCCAAATTCAAGTATAGGGTCAATAGATATCCATAATATTATAAATTATTGTTAGTAATAACTAAAATACTTTGTAGATAAGGTTATAATTTTTAAAAAATGGTAAATTTATTTAGTCTTGAATTATAAGTCATGACTTTTAATATTTAAACTTAAGTTAAGAAACATAAATTAGTTTTTTCATAAAAATAAAATAGTTAAGAAATATCATAACTTTCAAACTTGTCACAAGATAATTCATAGAAGCTTATTGCTTATGGTAAATTAATTATTATTAAAATTAAAAGCGCAATGTGTGATAATACTCGTACAAATATTTAATTATGAAATAATGAAATTAAGTTGTATTATTTCCGTGCATGAGTATGCTTAAAACACTTATTTTTTTTTTTTTATAATTATAGACATTACTATAGTATACAATACACATGTAAATTATAGGTATTAACTAGATTAGTTGTGACTAAAATTAAAGAGCTTAAGAGTACTTATAATATTTTGCAAATGATATAAAATATTGTCCGATTAGTAAACGAAATTATTATTACTTAGAATTTTGTTCTAGTAACACTGCACTGTTTAGTTAAAACGTCGCTCAATATATATTAATATATTCGTACTCGTATAACCATACAAAATGAACACTTCAAAAACTTTTGTTCAACTTTTGGTGAGTGTTGATTTATCATTTTTATAAATTTTGCTAAGTTTTGTTCGTGTACAATACAATATTATATTTACATGCATATAGATCGGATTGTTTCTCATCTGGTGCTTCGTGGAATCCACTACTGGAGCAAGTACAAACATGCAAAAAAGTGAACTCAACGTGAGTATTTCATTTAACAAGTAAAAAATTATTCTAAATTTATATATGTATAAAATAAATGGTAATTTGTATATAGTGTCGATTTATAATAATAGTAATAATAAAAAGCAAGGGAAGGGCACCAGTGTGGAAGGGATACAATTGTAAAGAAGATAGTGTTGAATTACGATAAACATTTGATTGCAATAATAAATCATTAAATAAAAATCTACAAGTGACTCAACACCAATATATTGATAAATTATTAACTTGGGGAAAGTGAAATCAACATAATTGAAGTTCATCAGATAATATAAGTCCAGATTAAACTTTTAATATTTATCAATTTCTACATTAAATATAAATATATTATCATAACAACGCTAAATGAGTTACTTAAATACCCAATTCTGACAGTACTTCGCTCAGAATAGTATTTCGAATGTAAATCAATTTCAACACTATACAAATATGTCCCTTGACTTGATTTTTACACTTTAAACAGCTACAAAACAAACAAAAAAATTCGAAAATGTAATATTCACAATGACGTATAAATAACTTAAGTTTTTTCGATTTATTTGAGCTTCAACAATATTTTTAATATTTTTTGTCAATTTTATTTAACATTATTGTAAATAAATGAAATATAATAATAGGAATCTGCAAATATACACGATAAATAAAGATTTTAATAAAAATTCAACTTAAAACACCCATAAAAACATTGAGACGTGAGGTTTTTCTAATAATTTGGAAATACGTTAAGATATAAATATAAATAATTAGTATGTTATTAAAATTAAATTTTCTAAATTTGTTTCGTTTTTATTGTAAAAGTATTGAAAAGCAATAAGAAGAATATCTTCTTATATGAATTATACGATTTTCTATTAAATTAAGAATATTAAATTTAAACCGCTATAAAGAAAAATCAAGAATTGGGATTTTTCTAATATACAGGTTATCATGTTAATTAATATATAAGTACCTAATTATGTAAGTATACTACAGTAAAATTTTTAGAACTGAATACGCAGAATTACCAATTTTATCAATCATTGTATACATGTAAACAAGAATTTTAGAATAAATTCAAAGCTCTATATTTGTAAAAAAATTAACGTAACGGTTCACACATATATATATATATATATATAATACCTATGTAAACACACAAAAAAATCTCAAACTTCAAAATTGCCTGAATTATCATGAAATATTGAAATCGAAATTGTCAAAATTTCAGCCTTGCGGTTGGTGCTACGGGGAATCCCCTGCCGGAACAAGGGTAATCATGCAAGAACATGAACTCAAAGGACTCGGGGTGAGTATTTCATTTAACTAATTAAAAATTATTCAAATTCAATATACGTAATAAATGATAATTTGAACATAGTTACGATTTATAATAATTTATAATAACAAAAAGTATGGGAAAGGACACGAGTGTGGAAGGGACACAATTGTAAAGAAAATATTGTTGAACTTCCATAAACATTTAATTTCAATGATAAATAATTAACTTCGTGAAAACGATGTTGGTTGATGTACATCAGATAATATAAAATGTACGGATGAATTTTTTCAGTTTCAACATATTCTATATAAATAAATTGTCATAACATCCCTAAATGAGTCAACCAAATAACCAAATTTGACAGTACTTCGCTCAGAAATCTATTCAGAATGTAATGAATTATCATTCGATTGTTCACCTAAATTCAACACTATACTCTTCACACTAGTATATTTTCACTTGCTTTTTATACTTTAAAAAGCTACAAAAAAAAAAAAAAAAAAAAAAAAAAAAAAAAAAAAAAATGAAAATGTAATTTTCACAATTAAGTGGAACTGACAAATAATATGAGCTTTAATAAAATTATCAATATTTTTTGTCAATTTTATTAACATTATTGTAAATTAATGAAATATAATAATCCTACCTACTCGTGTGGCACCGGGTATACCAGTTGGCAGAATTTTTATTAGGCACCTTTTAGGTTTCTGATAGGGTGGGATGGTAGTAGTCGAGGCAGTAAGCTGTATTCGCAGCGGCGGTCACCCATCCGCTGACGATGCCTTGGCTACGGTGCTTAACACCTCGGTAGCTTTCGTAAATGACACGTCGACTATGCACCACACATCCCTTTTATTATAATAATAAGAATCTGCTAACATACACAATAATTATAGAAATTACTAAAATATCATATTAAAACACCCATAAAAAAATTGGGATGTGTGGTTTTTGAATAATTTGTAAATATGTTAATATATAAATCAGTATGCTATAATAAAATTTTCAAACTTTTTGTCGTTTTTATTGTAAACATATTGAGAAGCAATAAGAAGAACATCTTCTTATATAAATTATATGATTTTCGATTAAACTAAAAATATTAACTTTAAACAGCTATAAAAAAAATCGAAAATTGGAATTTTTCTAATATACTCGTATAAGTATCATTTCTATATTTTGTAGAATAATTAATGTAACGGTTCACATATATATATATATATATATGTATGTATGTATCTATGTAGCTATGTGAACACACAAAATATTTATTAGTCTATACGTTCAAAATTGCTTCAGTTATTATGAAATATTGAAATCGAAATTGTTAAAATAATTTCACTTTTCGTGAAAAATTCCATTTTTCATCATTTTTTGGTCGTCTTTCCTATCTCATAAGGTCAATTTTAAGTAATTCGAAAAATGACTTAAATAAAGTACCAACTATATCCACTTTCCAACCGGGAACAACCGTTATTCGTGAATATCAGAGCATTTTTTCGGGTAGAAGTAATGTCTACATACATAAAAAAAGACACATCATTGTAAAACCAATACATTTTTCCATTTTTTCAAAATCTAATATATACACATTATAATGTGTTATTATTTTATAAAAAAAATACATTTATAATGCATACATAGACATTTCATATTGACAGATGACAGATAATTATTATAATTATAAAATTTCTCTTTAATTATGAAAATCTATAATAAACACACAAATTTTCAAAATTAAATAAATGGAAACATTCCAACGATCGCCAGTTTTTATTAACAAAAAAATAATATAAATTAAAAATACAATTAACAAAAATTATTATAAAATTGTAAGTAAAAAAGTAATATTATAACAGACAGCAATTTTCTCGTTGGTATCAATTAAATATTTAAATCTACTCGTATAATATAAAAAAAAAAAAAACATCTACCCCATAAAAATAACCATTTTAGAAATTTACTTATCTATAATTAGTTGCTTGTATTTTACATTTTTTCCATCAGTTAGGTGACAATATCGTTCTAGCACTTTAGTGATTTATTCACATTAAGATTACCTTCAATATTTTTAACATAATTTGTAAATGATTAAGTCTATCTATCAATGAAAACGTCTTGTAAGTGAACGTATAGTTCAGTGTAGTTAAAGAAGTGAAATTTGTTATAAATATGTATACTCGTATATTTAAAAATATTTATTATATTTTACAATCAAATAACATATCAAAAATATATTGTGACAAACCAATTACCCAAATTGGTAATTAGTATTTTCTTACTAGACGCTGTGACTTATGTATTGAAAATTCTGAAGTAAAAAATATATTTTAAATAAGCGAAATATATGTCGTGATTTTAATCTAATGTGGAACGAAAAAGTAAAATAATCCAAAATTCCAAACAGTTAAATTGAGCTCAAATTATAATCAAATTCTGTTAAAATATTAACACTGTACTAACATGCAGTATATTATATATAATATAATTATATATATATATAACATATTATTATATACATATATATAGTAACATAATTTTTATTATGAATATACTACAATTTTCTTTTTACGTTATACACGTTTCACAAATAGCATTACAAACAATGAAACAATTAATCAGTAAATATTAATTAGATACCTCTTCGAATTCACTTTATATAAGAATTTGTGTATAGATGGTATTAAAAAAAATATATTTTAATATTATAAAATAAAAAATTTTATTTATTTACTTTATAATTATATTATTGTTATATTTATATACTTTTACTTATAAATAGTAAATATATCATTAATATATTATTTAATATTATAGGGGGATGGTGACACTGAACCACCTGCGACACCGGAGGACGAGCCGGCCTTACCATCAATTTTACCCATAAATGCAGACATTGACATTGACATTAAAGCAAAGATAGATGCAGACCTCCTAGGTATTTAAACAACTTTAAGTATAACATTGGTGGTCTGACAGAAGAAGATCAGTTACGAAATACGACGAATTAATCGAAATAAAAAATTTTATATTATATAATTATTGCGTACCTATAGGGTATATACATTTCTGAAATATAGAATAATATTATAGATAAATGCGATTTTAGTTTTAGATTATAATACATTTAAAGCTGTTACAAATATAATAAAAAACTATTTAATAAATATATAATTTACCAATAATATTCTATGCATTTTTTAATGATGTATATTTACACAAAATATCAAAATACGTATTTTCCAACATTTATAACCTAACCTAACCTATAATATCTTAATGCATGAAATAATGAGGCTATTTTAACAGTGTAAGCATATTTTCTAGAAAGTCATTCAAAATATTCAAAAATTTGAAAATAATTTTATTGAAGCTCAAATACATTTTACTTAACTAAGTTCCAATTAATGGAAAATTATTACAGTTACGATTCTTTTTTATAGCTCTTTAAAGTATAAAAATCAAGGAAAAGAATTACGGTGTAAAGAGAGAGGGTAGTGTTGAATTTTGATTAACATTTGAATGAAATGATAAATTATTACATTCGAAAAACGATTCTGAACGAAGTACTGTCAGATTTATGTATGTAGGTGAGAGGCAGGGCCGTAAATACGGGGGGGGGGGGGGG
>JAIUCT010000001.1:39659316-39747655 GCA_021307375.1 Tetraneura akinire | reverse complement strand
TCTAATAATTTGGATATATGTAGAGATATAATTTCTAAATCAATATACTACAATAAAATTTTTAAAAATTTTGTCATTTTTATTGTAAAAGTATTGAGAATAAATAAGACGAATATATTTATATTTATATTTATTTATATACTCCTACTTATAAATAGAAAGTATATCATTAATATATTATTTAGTAATAGAAAGATGACTCTGAACGTCTGAACTAACTACGATACCAGACTATACAACAATTGAGACGCCGAAGTCCTATATTTTGTAATGTAACAGTTCCAAAATTTTACCTCATATATATAATAGCTATGTGAACACCCAAAAAAATTTTCAAATCTCTAACTTAAAAATTGCTTAAGTTATCGAGAAATATTAAAATCCAATTCGTTGAAATTTCAGTTTTCGTGAAAAATGCCATTTTTTCTTTATTTTTTCGTCATTTTTTCTACCGCTTAGGGTCAATTTTGAGAAATTCGAAAAATGACCTAAATAAAGTACCAACTACATCCACTTCCCTACCGGAAACATATGCTATTCGTGATAATCGGAGAATTATTTCGGGTCGTAATTTTGTTTTCAGACATAAGAAAAAAAAAGACACACATCATTGTAAAACCAATACATTCTTTGCTTCGCTCAGAATCTATTATCTAATATTACAACTTTACAAGTAATAAATAAAATTAATTAAATTTTATGTTTATCATGAAATATCATTTATAGCATAATATTATTAATTAATATTTTATATTATTGTTTATCGATTTGTCGATTTATCTTAATATAATACGAGTATGTTATTGAAGTTAATAAGTTATTCTACTATAAAATATAATAAATGAAACTAATAGTGCGATTATTGTACTTTCTTAAAATAATATCAGACAATTTAAACTAAATGTATAAGTCTTATAGACAGCTAGTAAAGTCTATAATATATAAAAATATACAATTTATATTCTTAAAACAATAATATATTACCTTTATATTAACTAATATATTAATTATTAATTTAATATTGTTTTACAATATAAATTTAAATTTCAACACAATTTTTTTCTGCTTTATTTGTTATATAATATATTGATAAGTGATAACCCATTAAATATATATTGTATATATTGTATACCCATTTATATAGATTATATATAATCTATATAGATAATAATAATTATATAGATTATAATTCATAAATAGAATAATGATTATAAATAACTTCAAAATTGCTTAATTCATAACTCAATTATATAATAGTAATTAACATAAATACTTTATAATTTGTACTTATTTGTTAGTCGTATTATTTTCAATCATAAAAATTCACAATACGATTATTACAATATAGTATAGGTAATAAAACTAAATAATTTATAAGTACATTTTAATGATCGCTGTTAAATCATCATAAACGATTTTATAACAGTTTTATATTCTATACCTACATCATTCCATTGTCCATTTTTCTTGTTTCCCCTAATACTAAAATAGTAAAATCTAAGACAATGGATATATTAATTAATTAGGTAAACTAACTAATAAGTAACTTTGATAACGCTTATTGAATAAACCAATAGTTGAGGAAGTGTGTTATAAATTCATAAGATGGGTTGAATTTTAAGTGAGTATATTATTATATTTTTATTTTTATGATACAATTATACAATTAAAATCAAGTTTAGACGGTAAACTATAGATATGACTATTAATAGAAGATTTTATTTATAAAAAAATAATGTATAATTGAACAAAAAAAAATGTTATTAATGAGTAGGTAAGTTATATTTATGTGTATAGTATAATAATTCTGATAATTAGAATTATATAGGTATATAGATGATAAATATTTTATTAGGTATATAATAAATTTAAAAATAATATAATATAATTGAATTTTTATATTTTTTTTACTACTACAGAGACTAATTAAGTAATATTATGAAAAAATAAATCAAGCTACTTAACAAAATTATTATTATTATTTTTTTTTAAATTGTATTTAAAAAATAAATATATATATTATATAATACATTTTTAATATTGTTTAGTTTTAAAAAAATATACATATTTTTCCAAATTCTGTATTATTATTATATTGTTATTAGTTATAACTTATAACGCATTATGACAACATTTATTTTATATGTTATTTGTAATATGTTTCATTGTGTTTAGTAATTCACAAAATGATGTCTTCTTACTTTTTCTTAGATTATGTTTTCTCGATTTTAAAAGAAAATAATATAATCAATTTACCTGTTACATATATTATATAGCGTAGATACGATTAAGTGAATAATACATTTTTATAGTTGTATAATTTGTACTTATAATTTTTATATAAATGCAATTTATCCTAATAAAATAATTATAAGGAATAAATCGTTCTAGCTGTGATATAACACTTTTTATAATCACCTCTAATTATAGCATAATATTATATAGTCACAATATATATATATATATATATATATATATATAGGTACATATCATATTATAAGTTATTATAACACTTGGTAAGTATAGAGTTTTGAAAAAGGACATTATATTATAATCTACCTACTCATAATAAAGAATGGACAATCATTTTACACTGTTAAAAATTGACCACAATTTATGTGACCACCAACTATACATTTTATATTGATATATATTAACTATACCCATATCACCAAGCCATTGAAATATAGTGAAAATGTATATTGGTCAAAATATCAACTATTAGCTATATAATTATACTTTGCCTTCAATTGACAATCACTAATACATTATATTATATGGTATCCACAGTAACGTAATAATGTAGAAATCAGTATTATTACTTGATTGAACATAGAACATATTACAATAAAACACAAAATCGTTAATCAAATTGAAATTATATACAGGTTTATTATATTATATTTGTACCATAATATTTATAAGTTGATCGTAGCTATGTTTAATATAACATAACAGGTACTTTTCTTTTTTTATACCTAACGTAAATATTTTTTAATGGTTAAAACGATATATAATATAATATCAAAGTACGTTTTACGGCTTTTAATTAACACACAAAATATTAATACAAACAACTAATACGCCCATATATAAAATATTTAGTATTATTGATTTATTGAATACAACTACTTACAATATGCAAATACATCATTCTACAAATATTTCGTTGAAATTTGAAAAATCATTTGATTTTCACTATAATATATTTCTTTTAAAAATATAAATATATTTATTACGCAATCATATTTTACCACGTTTAAGTTACATAATTTCATTATAAATTTAAAGTGTTCAAACAAACAAACAAAAAAAAAAAAAAAAACAACAACTTTTTTAACTAGTTAATAGGTAATTACTATTATACTTCTGTATTGGATATTATTTTTAATCTGTATAATGACGATTTGTGATGCCGGATTATAAGATACAATTAGTTTGACGATATTATCGTCTCTATTATCTTCCTGGTTTACCATTAGTGACACATTAGTATACAGTACCAGATTTTTACAAACAAAAATTGTCGCCTGTTTCACTGATCAAATATTTGTACTATTGTTTTCTGTTGTGTTTCTATACCTGTACATTCAAAATAAAAATAAATATCGTGATGTTATTTTACACTAAAATAAAAATAAAAAATAATAAGGCATTTCATATATTTACATAAATTAAATATATTACTATATGGCCTATAATAATCGGAGGCCCCACGATTCCTCCAAAATTGTTGCACCTAAATACCTAATAAATATGTAGTCGTTGGACTTCATCCTAAATATAGCCCGGAGTCAGTACACACACATAATTAATAATTATTAATGAAAAACTATTATAGATTGATATTATATTTACGCTTTTTACCTTAAGTTCTTACAGTGTTTTACACAAAATTGTCAAAAATAAGATTTATTTTTTTTTATACCTACACATATTTGAATGTTTTGAAAATTACAATTGTAAATTATATTTAAATTCATATTTTATTTTATTCATATTATTAAAGAGCCAATATTATACCATACGTAGTGTTGGTATTATAATATTGAAGAATAATTATCTTAGTACTATTATGGGCTATAAAATTATAATAATAATTAATAAAATATAATTTAATAATGAAATAGTTAATTGCCATAAATTTAGAAAGTTAGTTGTGTATTTTTATTGTAATTCTATTGCCATACGTTTTCCAGTCAAATTTTATCTTTTATAGTATTCAGTATTTATGTATACCTATACATTTTTCGCAGAATAGCCAATATATCATCCATTAACTAATTAGTCACCAACACGGTATAGTCCTTGTATCATTTTATATCCTTCATCTTCAAAACTATGGTTTAATGTTATTAATTCCGCTGTCGCCTTGTTAAATAAATATAGATTAATGTAATTATATTTACAATACGTAAAACAAGAAATTATCCATAAATGTTTATTTCTTAACAAAGTAAAAATAAACGTATATTTCTACTTTGGTGTTCGAGTGTTTGACAAAAAAAAAAAAAAAAAAAGCTAATTCTGGTGAAAGTAAAGTGCTGTATTTTGATTAAAATTTGAATGATGGAATAATAAATCATCGCATTCGGAAAAACTATTCTAAGCGAAGTTCAATCAGATAATATAAAAACAGATAAAAATCAAAAAATAATTTTCAAGTCTCTAAGTTTAATATTTCCAAAATAATCCTAAAACATTAACAAATTTGTCAAAATTATAGTTATCGTAAATATAACGAAAATTCGAAATTATCATTATTTTTTGGTAGTCATATTTTTATTCTCTGGTTTTAACTAATTTTTCTTTTTATATTAGTCGAATTATTTACTATCGTTTGCTACTATACTGACATATTCATTAGTCATTTCATCGTTTGCCGTTAATGCCCATCGGCATCGGCCATCACCTATAAAAGTGGTATAAAATCCATAATTGAGTCCCCTAAATGCCTATATCTGAATACACTTCGCTCAGAATAATCATTTTTTCGAATGCGATGATTTGTCATCAACACTTCCACTACCATATAGGTATCCTACCCACATCAGTACAGCTCTTTTTTTTCCAATTGTATACTTTAAAATGTTAAAAGTTTAAACAACAATATAAAAAAGATAATAACGAGAATTTAAATATTTTTCAAACTTCTATATTTTCATGAAAAATTAATATAACGGTTCCAAAATTTTATCACGTATAATATAAAGTATCTATATTAATACCTACCTAATAATTATATTTTCAAGTAATTAACTTTTATATTGCTCGAGTATCGAGTTGAAATTTCAATATTGCCGAATTTTCGTTAGTTTTTCTTGCTGCGTAAGTTCAATTTTGAAAAATTTGAAAAAAATACCTCAATAAAATGTCAACTATTTGACACTACTACAATTTCTAATGGAACCATAAACTATTCGTAAAAAAAAAAAGATATGCATAATTGTAAAACCAATACATTCTTCGCTTCGGTCCGAATCTAAAAAAAAAAAATATGGATGTTTTAATAAATATAAGTATTCATTTTTTTATATATATATTTAGCGTTATATTATTTAGCATAATATCATTATAGCGGATATATAAAAATAACTGCATTGAAATTAATATTATAAAAAATATAATGTTTACTGATATTTTCACTTTTTTATATTAAGTCAGACTCAAGCACTCTTCGGCTACTAAAATTATAATATAGATATTAGTTTAATAAACAATCGTTTTAATATGAATAATAATTAAAGTATTTAAATAGCAAAATAGTAAATAATATTTACGTATAATATAAATGTATTACATTAAATAAATAATCTTAATGTAATAGAAATATAATGTCGTTAAATGATTTCACTATTCGATAGACAATAAACAAATAACTTATTATTTTCATATTAAAAATGTATATGGATTCTAAGACTTCAGACTTGTATAACATGCAATAAATCAAATTTTAATAATTATTATTATTCTATTGTACTCGTAAGTTATAGTCCAATAATAATAATAAAAATAATAATAATATATAATCGATTAAATAAATCTATACTCGTATAGAGTATGGTATTATATAGACACAAAAAGAAGTTAAAAAATTATTCACTTATTAATAAATGTTTTTTTTTTCATAAAGAAATTCGATGACGATACACCAACGTGATTTAGATAAAACGCTAAATCATTTGAATTATACATCAGACATCTTTGCATCTGTAATTAAAAACTGAAAATTAAAAAGACATAAAATTTCTAGTGGGTCAATGAATTGGAGTAGGTCACAGTATGCGATTTTAAATTGCAAGGACAGTATGATGGCTTTCATATAAAAAAGATGTAAGTACTTATATATTATATAGGTACAAACCATAATATTCATATTATATTAGAAAACAATGATAGATATAATAATTTTATGCGAATAACTTGTTGAATATATTTTTTTTATATACTTTATGATTATTATGATTAGTTAATACAGTATATATTATGGTCGTTAATATAAAAATTATATTCCAAAGAATATAAAAATAATTTTGACTACCTATCCCATTTCTCATTATGTAGGTATATATGATACATCAATATTATGATTGATCATTATAATTCACAATCTATAACCATTTCGTAAAACTAAATAGTTCATAAGTTTATGTTACGTTCCCAAGAGGTTTATTAATATTAAAATTAAATATTATTATTTATTAAGCGAAGATTAATAAATAAATATTGTTTAAATAAATATTTAAAAACAATGAAAAATAAATAATATGACAGAATTTTTGAAACAAGTATAGACACTAGACAGAAATTAATATTAATTTAAAAAAAAAAAATATTAGCTAGGCATCTACTTATAGTAGATACGCAATAGTTTCATTACAAATGTATTGTTGTTTAATTGGTTTATTATTCCCTAATACTTTAATACTACAATATATTATTTTAAGTATCAGCAGTAAACTATTCGTAGGTAGTATATATATAATATATATGTACTCTTGTTCATTATAAACTGGACTAATTATACAAATATTATTAGTCATTAAAACGGTGTGTTCATAAGCATATATATTAAATTATTAAAATATATCAGTCTAAAATAAGTACCCCAAACTCTATACTACTTATGAGAATAAAAACTGAAAATATATGTTTTAACTGAAATTAAAAACGTACACTGAAAGACCTTGAATTGTCAAAAATATTTTTATACAAAAGAATAAATAGTTACGTTGACATCACGATGACACTGAGTGAAAATGTTTAAAAGTTTTACGGTATAGGCAGATATACTCGTATTTATAGTTAAAATACTAAATCGTAATTATCTAAATTTGACAATTTAATTCTAGAAAATTATTTTACTGTAATACTATAAGAAAAAAATACATATTTGTTTGCATATAGGTACCTATTTATTTTTGAATTTGTCTCGTGAGTCGTGATATTTAAAATTTGGATTTTATATGAAAACCTTGTAATAAAGTAGGTATATTATAGTATAATAAAATAATACCTTCTATGAATCATTAAAGCGAGATCACTTAAATGTGCAAGAAAATTTATAAAAAGTAAGTTTTCATGAAAATACAACATTACATAATATTTTTTATTCAGTGAATACTACTAAGTATTAAGAATACATTATACATATATGTCAACTCCTTAAATAATTTAAGTAAATAGTGTGAGAATTAGTAAATATAAGTATAACTATATTCTTTCGCATATTAATATGATTAGCCTACATGATATTCATATGTTTACTGCCTTACTGGTCATTAGAAAAATGAACTACCAACGGAACAATCAGATGAGTGAAAGCTACTTTTAACTATTGCTTATACAACCTGACTGGAATTTTTCGAGGCCGCTAAACTCATAAAAATTCAAAAAAATATTCCATAATTATATAGAAAAATACTTTATAAGTACGATAAAATTTTGTTTAAAATGTGTAATATTTTTAATTATTTATGAAATTGTGACCAAATGTTACTTATTACTATAATGTAATTACGATCTCGTTTTGTAATAAAAATAAAATAAAATAAAGCTTATTATACTCGTAGGTTAGACAACAGTCAATTTATTCATCGGACATTTTGTGAATCTTTTAAAATATCTTTAGAAAAACCATCTTCCGAATAAAACAATTTTAAAATGAACTTCTTAAAAGCGTTATGTTAATTAAATAATAATATAATACTTATCTATTATATGTACTGTTCATTTAAGTATTGTTATAGTCAATCTATAATATGAGCACTATTCAAAAATATAATACTATAATATATATATACAATATACTCGTATAGGTACGTATGTCATATATTAAAAAGATGCAATTTGTTATTATATTTAAATCAAATTATCGTTTTATTTTTTATTTTCTGTTTACTATATTTTAATATTCCTTTATTTTATACAATAATGGAAATAAATAACGAATTTCACCAAAAATGTTAAGTAATAAAAATTATAATAGTAGTTATCTATAATATGTGTGTTTAGCTAAATACTTTTATACCTAGATACAACTTTCATAAACATATATAGGTACCTAATAATATAATACACATAATAATATATAAATCACTAATCACACCATACTTATTATGCATTTTCATTGCATCAGTCAATATATTAATTATAAAATTAAATCACGTTTCTTTTGTGTGACCCCCTCGATTTATTTTCTTACGACGTTAGAAGATAGTATACCTAATATACCTACCTATGTTTTTTTTTTTAACATCTAACTACCGATAACGACAATAATATACACTTCAGATAAAGGTCCAGATTAGTTAAACATGTAATAAAATATGTTATTTTAATTAGCGTAATTTATATCTGGGTACCCAACTGCACAAAAATGTACTTTGCAATTTAATCTATTCGCAATATTAAAAATTTTTAAATATTTTATAAAAACCAATATTATTTAAAGTCAAATACTGATTTGAAAACAAATATGTATAATGTATATTGTATTATTATTTGCTTAATTTAACAAAATTTCAACAACAGTGACTTCATCGATTATTTTACTACACTATAATATGTCTGTATTTAATGATTTTGAATACATAATAAATGTATATGAACTATAATTAATTATACACGTGTATAATAAATTATAATTATATATATATATATATATAGATTATAGATGTTTAACTAAGTGTTGTGTATAAATGTAAACACTTACCTAACAGTTATAATACTATAAATATTGACCAATCAAATTAAAAATTAAATTTAAAAAAAGTACCTATTTAAAATATTATTAAATAAAATAATTTTCATCAATAATTATTATAATATCACTGAAAACGGAATAAAATATAACATGTAATTAAACATGGAATATAAAAATCAACAGATAATTAATTAGTGATTATTAATTTCTTATTATAGGTGGTCAATGATCACCTATACGAACAAAACCACCTAATATATAATATTATAAATTATACAACAAAGAACAAACATAAAAATATTATTAGATATTACATTAATATAATATGATTAAAGTGTAATAGGAACCTATGATATCGGACACTTAAAGTGTTGAATAATATAATACGCATATATAAAATTCCTACAAATCCCTCTAGATTTACATATAAAGTAATTGTAAATTGTTTTATCATATTGGCCGAATGAATAAATAATAATAATACCTATTATATTATGTACGAGTTATTAAATTATAATTTTTTAATCTTTGTTAATATTTTAATTATGTAATTTGCATATAAATATTACTAAATACTAGGTAGTATAAAATTATAAAAATATATTTTAAATAAATCATTTTTATTTTTAACTTTTACCGATAATACTTACCTAATAACTAAAAATTGGATAATATAATTTATAACATTACGTATATTATTCATTATAGTGCTATTGCCTATATCTAAATATACCTTATTATAGTTATAGTGACGAAAACAAAATGTCTATTATATAAAGTGATTGAATTAAATGTTTGCATATCGTCATGTATAAGTATATTATTAACAAAAAATATTATTATTGGTTCATAACAATTAACAGACTTAAATTATCTACAGACTACAACTAAATCAAATCTTCCATTTTTTTTTTTTTTTTTTTTTTTTTTTTTATAGAAAAATAAATTTGAAAGAAATCTTATGTTTAACATTATACGTTCAAGAATATTGTTACATAAAAGTAATAAAAAAAATTTATTCATTTTAATTTCATTTCTCTTGTACCAATTACCAATAGATATGAAATTCACTTAAAAATAAATTTTATAAGGCCTTCAAAACTTGAAATACACCAGGCATTATAAATATATTAATAAATAATATTATTCGTTATAATAATATTATAAGAAATGTTTTAATTTCTTGTAATGTCCTTCATAAATCATAATAGTGTACGAGTATACGACTATATGGTCGAATATATTATATACGTATAAATTTACTATATTATATATTTATATATCTACAAATTTCCAATTACGAAATAGGTAGAATCTAAAAATGTAAAATGATTATAAACAGGAAAACAAATAATTGTGTGCTTGGCTTAATTATCTTCAACCATAATTAATTATCATAATATTTATAATTATATATTTGAGTATTTCATAGACGACGGATCCGGATAAATAATAATAAATTATTAATTGAAATAATGAAGTAAAAATATTTTTTTTACAATTTTTGATTTTATCAAACTAAAATTATAATGACTTGGACGTTAAAAAAATATTTATTATTATTTACAATATAAATTAAACAGACAATAAAATGATGTAAATCACATTTAATTATTTATCATAAACATAATACATAATAATTGGTATATATTCGTATAATTGTCAATTATTATATCAAAATAATACGTAGAGGAATAAATATTGCAATAGGAATCTTTAATTATTATAATAACCTAATCTATTATTTTTACAACATAAATAATATTATTATTTTATCGCAGTTGAAATAAATCAAAATGTAAATTTAGAAAACAACGGATACTATTGAGATAAAATGAATTGGATATCATTCATTCAGGATATTCAACCCGAAGTTTACACCAATAACTGCAGATAATAGATTTTATTTATTATAAATGACAACTGTAAAAAAATAACAAAAATATTCGTCTTTTATTATAACATTTTATATAAGAAAAAATATTATTCCATTTTAAATTGTATATTTTTACCCCTTTCATTTTGAAATAATTAATATCTATCTTAACATATTATATAAATAATATAATAGAGTCCTATATTTTAAATAAAATAATAATATAATATTATTAACAATAAATATATGATAATATAATCATTTATAATTTATTTATTTATTTTAGTATGGCATGTATGATGTATGAAATATATGGTCTTGAATAATGAAATTTTAAATTCTATAAATTATTTAATTAATCATATTATAACTAATAATCGTGTGATGTATAGAATTGAAAGATATAATCATTATTCCATATTAAAGTAGAGAAAAATGAAATATTCTGTACGTTACATTGCACTATAAATACGGTCAGTATTTTAAAGTTTAAACCAAACACATTATGTAATAAAATATAATATTTTATTATATTGTAAGATAGTCGTGGTGACTAAAAATTAATTATAACTTACAGATATGAGGTAATTTTCACCGAATAGATAATTATATTATTGGTGTACCAAACTAACCTTTATATTCGTAATTTTCGACAGAAAGAAAAACATAGATAAGTAATTTTATAATTAACACCGTAGAAATACGAATTTACAGGTATAATCTTTATTTATAGTGAACGAAATATTCAATTATATTATTATAATTCCTATGTATAAACGTATTGCATAATAAATATAATGACGTACCTATGTGATTATTTAACAGTAGATTTTCTCGTTTTTTTCAACGTTTACGTGTGCTTGTAGAATTTTTTATACATACAATATTGTAATTTATACTTTGGGGTGCGTGAATGCGTGTTGGTATTATACGTCATCGTCATGTTATTATTATTAAATTATACCTAGTTTAATTTCGTAAATACGTACAATGTACAAAGTTAATTTAATGATTATGGATGAGCACCGCACAGATTGTCACTTATACATTACATAACATACAAGTTGTTTAAAAATTGTGATACATTTCGGTTTTTCGGCCATAAATAAAAACCTATAATTTAAATAATAATAAAAATAAAAACCAAGGAAAATGATACAGCCATACAGGTGTAAAGAGAATAGTGTTGAATTTTGATTACAATTTGAATTTGAATGCAATGATAAATCATTAATTCATTATTATACATTCGAAAAACGATTCTGAGCGAAATTCATCAGACAATATACGAGTATACGTACCGATTACATTTTTTACATTTATCAGTCTCTATGTTCAATATAAATAATTTTAAATATAAACTTTAAATACCTATAAAAAAAATTGAGTCATGAAATTTTCCTAATATTTTGGAAATTTGTTAAGATATACGTCAGTAATTCAGTATGCTTCAATAAAATTTTCAAAAGTTTTCCAATTTTTTTAGCTTATCTATTAATTTTTATTGTAAAAGTATTGAAAAATAACAAGAAGAATATTCGTATGGATTTTAAGATTTTCGTTTAAACTAAAAATATCTACTTTAAACCGTTATAATAGATAATTGAGATTAGGGATTTTTCTAATATTTTGATATGATGTTAAGTAATATACTTAAGTAAACTTCAGTAAAATTTTCAGACCTTAATGCCCAAAATTGCTAATTTTATCAAACATTATATAGATACATAAAAATGAGAATTTTACGAAATATTCAAAATCCTATATTTTGTAGAAAAATTAACGTAACTGTTCCAAAATTTTACCACATATATAATACATATACTCGTATTATATAAATATTATATAGTATAGGTAGTTAGGTACCTATGTACCCAATAAAATTTTCAAGTCTCTAACTTCAAAATTGCCCGAGTCATCGTGAAATAATTAAATCGAATTCGTCGAAATTTCAATTTTCATGAAAAATTCCGTTTTTTCGTTGTTTTTGCTATCGCATAGGATCAATTTTGAAAAATTCGCATTATAAGACCTAAAGAAAGTACCAACTCCAACTACCAACCGGAAACATATGCTATTTGTGAAAATCGGAGCATTATTTCGGGTAGTAAAAGTACCTTCATAATTCAAAAAAAAAAAACAAAAAAAATAAACAAGACACACATCATTGTAAAACCATACATTCTACGCTTCGCTCTGAATCTAAAAAATAATAAAATAAATTATAATTTTTACTTGAAACATGTTGGTTGATAGGTAATTTATATATTTTATAATCACATAACGACTATAGGAGGTACATATAACTATCGAGGACGATCCAAAGTAACCATCAGAAATCAGAAATGTTAGTCTGGACTCTGGAAGAGAAAAGACCCATTTCTAAACACTCTGTACGACAGATCGTAAACGTACAAATGAATAAAATGAATAATAACGAATATAATCGTTAAATTCGAAATCATTTTATATGCAAATTATACTATCGAAACATACTGAAAGACGAAGCCCCCCAATCATGTAATAATAATACGATATGATTGAACGACTTTTTTTTCCGTCATTCTGGTTTTATGTATTATAATATATTTTTACTTGCAGTGTACCTAGAGATATTATACCAAGGTATACTACAACAACTATTATGTTGTCTATACACTTTGACCGCAATCGCGTGTCAGATTTTATTACGTATTGCACGCCATACGGTGTTATTCGTATTTCTTATTATCACAATATGATATTTTTATTAAATTACATATCGGACGCTCGTACGGGTCATTTATTTATATTTTATAACGTGCGTGTTGCATGGCACGTCGTGATTCGAGACGGAATATTGAACCCGCCGCAGTGAATGTAGATAGTAAGTACCCATAAACTAAAAAATTTTAAAAATACGTTAAATAGGTAGTCGCGGGACAAAAAAAAAAAAAAAAGTCGACGCAACGAAACACAACATAATATACAACTCGTACAGTCGTACTTAATATAATATTATCATTTATCATTTGCGACTGAGACGAAACATCAATTTGTGCATTTAATGATAACATAAAATAATTATAATAACATTGTCGTCATTCGCCTCCTTTTCGTTAAACAAATAAATTATTCCAATGGCGAGTCTGCGCGTATATTATTAAGATGTGTCCGTGAAATGAATTTCACCTATATATTGTATATGTAGATATTATAATATATATATACGTAATTTGAACAACGGAATAACAATATTAATATAATTCTCGAGTCCCTGACGACGGGCGACGGACGTACGTCGCGCAAAAAAAAAAAAGTTTAATATACAAGTTTATATTATTACATACTCATTTCGAACGGCCATTACATTTTAAATGAATAACAACAGACGATTATTATTTGTTATCGCGTAGATTTCAAGCAGAATATTTTCGTTTTTAATTATAAAACCGATAAAAATAAAAATAAACGATTATAAACCAATGATGATTGCGACTCAAAAGTCAAAATTATCTAAATAATTTTATATCGCGTTATTATTACGGTATAATGTTATATATAGATATTATAACATTGTGGTTAATGGAATAAAAATAATAATAATAATAATCATAATAATCATAATAATAATAATAGAGCACGTCGCGCGCTATCGACTCCGACGATCGCCGTTAGGGAGCGCGTACGTTCGCCAATTTGCATTACCGGTGCAACGACACGAATCCCCGCGTCCGGACTCCGGACGGTCGACGCAGACAACCGCAACTGTTGTCCGTAGATAGTAGCTGTATCGCCCGGCACTCCGATTCCGTTCGCGGTCCACACGTCGTCGCGCCGCACAAAATTAATTTTATAAAATACCACGAGGGACAAAAATACAAAATCCGCGTACGCGCGATTTCCACGTAATATTAATTTTAGTTAATATATTATTATTATTAATCGTCATAATTCGACCGAGCCGGTGAAATTCTTACAGTCCAAACAAACGCCGACCGACTCACGAAATTTCATAAGAAATAAAGAACAAAATAACATTTCATTACAATACACGTAACGCGTTCAACGACAATCCACACTATGTTTGTCCTGCAATTCGCCGCGGCTGTGTTTTGGATCGCCGGTAAGTGAAAATTTACCGTTCGTAATTTTTAAATAATACATATATTAATATTATATTATATTTTATGGGATAATGTGCCTTTCTAAATTATATGCCTACCATCGTAAATAACATTATTATTGTACGAGTTTGTAAAGTGGAAAAGTTTATATTACATTATTATTTTTTCGTTTTCGTGGTTTATACGTTATACCTATCACACGTACGTATACGAACCACCTACCGCAATGCGGTCTAAACCAGTTCACCTCAACCCTTTGACGCGACCTCGCGCAAACGATACGTTATACTACGTTTATACGGGCCTGCCAGAGTGGTGAATAATAATGTCGAGTATGAATGTTTTATTACGTTTGCCGCTCGGTTTGCCGGTTGGCCTGCGCACAGATGGCGGGGCCATGATGTGGCTGGAAATGACGGAACTCCAACACGTGACGGACATGTGTTTTTTTATTCAAAAACAATTGACCGTGCAAAATTGTGTGAGGTGGGTGTCCCATACAACGCTCTGTCCGGCGAATTGTCTGTTCTGATTTCTTAGAAATAATGTTGCGCGCGCATGAATATTTTCTTTACCTACGTTTACGGTCTATACACGACGTTCTGAAAAAAAACCGACATAATATTATTATTGTATTTTTACTATCAGATCGATCGATCCAAATCTTGTCGTTGGGTATAATGTATATTATTATACATTTATACAATAAGACGGTAATCCTATTCTGTATTCTGGCCAGAGCCGGATTAAAGAATTTTTCGTCCCTAGTCACAAAAAATATTTCGCATTATTCACAAAAATATTTTTTACTGTTACGAAATTCGCCAAAACATAATATATATACGTAGGTACTCGTATAAGGACTATATAAGAATAGTCTTAATTCAACAAAAATTTTGCTCCTTAGGCCAGGATTTATGTGACCTATGCATAAATCCGCTATTCGCCACTGATTCTGGACATCTGTATGATGTTAAATGATAAATGATAAGTTTCCAAATCTCCTCCTGGGGGTACTCGTTGTAAAAAGACAAGTTGTTATATAGTTGTTATATGCTTTTACTTCTTTTTTTTAAAATTACTATTTATACACGTTATATGTACATAAAAATAGATGTACTTTATTATTATTATTGGTATTTTTAACTCGATTTTTAATAATATATCATGTAGGTACTTAATTCCTATATAATAATTATTATGGTGTGTTTGATCAGAATATTTGTCAACTTTTGATTCTATATTTTGATTATTCCGTATGTGCACGTATAGATAAAAATATATGCCTGTGACTAATTTTTTTTATTTGAACATTAAATATTTTATATAGACATATAGTGGACATACAATATAATGTAATATTGTTTAATATTATTATTTATATTGTACAAAATAATTGTATTTTAAATAATCGCGACGAATTTCTGTGACCAGAAATTTTATATTATACTGCAATATTAATAATATATTATTATCACTTATCAGTTATTACGCGTAACGAATTGTTTATGATTAGATTTAAAATACCTAACTAATATATTAACAGCAATGCATCATTATTCAGAACAGTAAATATATAAATATCTTATTTGTGTTTTTAATATTTTGAAAACATCCAAACCCGATGTCAAATCTCAAAATAATAAAATATTAATACCTAAGTATTTAATATTTAACGCATTATTTCTGATTTTAAAAAGTATGCACATGTAAATTTATTATTCACTAAGTATATACTTTTATTTTCTAATATTTCGAAGAAATGAGTAATGACAACCAATCTACTCATGTACGGCCATATAAAAACATTGTAATATACCGTATTATGAAATGCTATATTTAAAAATGAATCTGGAATGGTATTATTTATTATTACTTATTAGTGTTTAAATCAATTCCTGTAAAACTAATGAATAATATTTATAAAAAAAAAAAATACCTTTTTAGTATTTACTTGCAATAATAATGAACAAGTTAGGTTAGGTACCATAGCTATTAGAAAAATAATTTTATACATAAATTGTAGGTTTTTTGTAATAGTATAACTTTAGAAAAATATTTAAAATATTATAATAATTTATCATAATATTATATAAAAATAACGTAATAGGCAATATTAGCGTATTAGTATATATTAGAGTATATATTAGTAATAAGTTACGACGGGGGACTAGAATAATTTAATATGTCCTGAAATCATTATATAATAATATTAGATATACATACCTACTCGTACATAATTTTCTGAGATTTCATTCATATTTTCCTTATATCAACTGTTTTATCGACTTTATTCATAGACTTATCCTACATACCGTAACTACATCTACGTATACAACCAATAATCTGCAATAATCATATCTTAGTTCTAAATCGTGATTACCTACACGATAATTTTGAAAGGAATTTTAACAATAATATTAGTAGGTATTTAAACAAATTACACATAATTATTATTAAGTAATTATAGACATATCGCATGTACTTGCATATAATGATATAAATATACATTATTAATGATAAAATCACAGATATGTGATATTGTGTCTGTGAATAAAATTTAATATTTAAAAATTTATATATTTTCATATCCGTGTGACCGTGTCTCAAAATATCTTGATACTGCTAATTAAACATTTTTTAATTGGCCTTCAATCCTTCCTCTTTTTCAACAGTCTCAATAAATTATAAACTCGAGTTTAACACACATAGGTAAATACTGAACATAAATATTAATATTTAAATATTATTATCATAACAACGTCAAAAATTATGATGTATTAGTTTTTATGTGAATGTTTATAGATTGTTCAATATACAGAGTTCTTATAGAACGTTAGAAAGGTTACATATTATACTTATACCCAATATTATACGAGTATACTACAATAATTATACTATAATAATATATTATTTTTGTTCAAATAAGTGTAATTTCAAAGTCAATGAAATATCGATGTACCTCTACCTGTAGGTATTTGATATTTGGATATAGTAAAATTACTAGGTACGTATCTATACGAATATTTTACTTTCTTCCTTATATAAATTACATATTACACGAGGTACTTATTTATTTAACATAATAAGTACATAACATTGATAGTTATTATGACCATTTATCAGTGAGATTTTAATCTAAAAAGAAAAAAAACAATTTGAGTACACAATACCTATATTACAAAATAACAAGAAATATTAGTGACTATTATTAAATACAAGGTAAAAAACATTATTCGGACCACCCGGTGATATATAAATCTGTTTCTAAATCGATATGAAATGATTCATATTATATATTGGATAGATAATTATATAAGATGTACCTAATACATATTTAAAAAGTGGTTGTAAATGTAAGCCTATAATATTACATTAAAACAGTTAATCCTTGTGAAATTATCCGTATATATTTACATACAAAATTCATTTATATAAATTGATGCATAACCTTCACCCAGTGATGATGAATGCAACCAAAAACATCGTTACTGTTCATTAAATTTTAAAATTTAATATTTTTTTTTTCATCTACAGAGTATTAAAGAAAAAATAATAATTAAAAAGCCACAGTCACGATTTTCAAGATTAATATTATAATTATAATACCTATATAGTTCGCTATATAGTATAGTGTATTGCTTATTTTTGTATTAAATATACATTATATATATATATATATACGAAATAAAAAATTACATAAAATGAAATGGACAGGAATAGATTCCAGCATCATTTAACTTACTATTATACACAATTTTATGACATTTATAAAAATCACTTAAAAATGATGTTTTTATGTATATTATGTAATCTTAAAACTAATAATTATTATTTAAAACATATTAGTCGCTTGTTTGTTTTAAATGTTTAATGTTATTTTAGTTTAAAATATTATTCCGGTTCATATATTTTTATCATATTTATAACCTTAAAATATAATATGCATTGCAAAGTTACAATAATTACATTCAATACCTACTTTTTGTTAAATATTATGTAACATTTGAGTTATTATTTTCTACGTTTTTTTTCATATAATTTATAATAATACATGTATTATAATCATAATCGTGGTTTCTAAACCATACTTACAATATCTCTACTTTTTTCGCGTGTTTGACGTGCGATTACAAATCTAAGAAAATTTACTTACAAATTATAATGATTTTCCCGAGTTCTTTCACTCGTTACTTGCTAGTTCGTATAATGATTTCATATTATATTTTATATAATTAATGATGATAATAATAATAATAATATAGTTGGTGTAAGTATGAAACACATTACACATGCAACAAAACATTGCACTAAGTACGAGTATATAATAATCAGGGTTCGGGACTTAAAGCATTTGCTTATTTTTTTAGATTGACATTAAATCTAGCAGAGTGCTATGGAAATTTATGTCATGTTGCAACAATTACAAATATGAAATTTGAAAGTGCTTTTTTTTGCTTATTTCAATGATTTATTCGAAAAATGCTTTTTCACGCTCTTTTCTTATTTTAATTGCATATTTCCAACTTAACAACGCATGATACTAAAAATTTGGGGGTTTTTTTTTAATGTTTGTTGGCAATATAGAAAAAAATTGAAACTAAAAATAATTTTACCATTGTGCATCAATATAATATGTATTGTACCCAAATTCCCAAATAGTTATTAATTTTCTTATTCTATTTTTAACGTTATGTACTTATTGTAGTCACATTATGTAGATACGGGTAATTAAATTATTCTAACACTGTAATAATTTAATTACGTTTTATTTTAGATAAACAAACTATAAATATTAATTCCTGACATATAATAAGAAACACAATAATAGTAGAATACCTATTATTTAATTATTAAATTAAAAAATTATATTATAAAGTTTTTATATTTATCTACAAAATTTGCAGTTTTAGACAAAAATTTTTTTTTATTACTAAAATTTAATAATAAATTTTATTACTTTCAGTAAAATTTTAACATCTTACTTTTTATTTTAATGTTTTGAAGTGCTTATTTGAATGCTTATTTTGAAGTTTTTAGGCGCTTTTATAAGCGCTTATTTTGATGATTTTAAGTGCTTTAAGTCCCGAACCCTGATAATAATATAATAATTATTATAATGGCACGAGGACAACATTCGTCCCGCACGCGTTTCTGGGCCCAATAAATTATTTATTCTTTTCTACGCTAGTTTACTTTCGCGTAATCACATAATGTAATAAATAATAATACTAATGTGTTATGATGTTATTTAAATATCGAGAGACTTCGTTATTCAAATATCGGGAGATAGCAGTGGTGTGTAGGTGCAGTGTTCCGCTGAGACTGAAGTCAAAATAAGTAATAACATTATATTTTTAACCGGTCGAATTTCCGGCAGGTGGTCTTCGTACCTAAATTATTATTTTATTTTTTTTTATTACGATATTATTCTCAAAATCGTTTATTGTCTTTTATTTATCCAAATCCGGTACTGTCGTAGTACGAGCGTATTTGCCATTCTGCATAAAACATAAAATGAACTCTGTCCGAGTCCGATATAAGACGATTATACCCGCTTAGGGATATATTATTATTATTATTTTTTATTTTTATTTTTATATCAAGTACGTGCATATTATAATGGGCGTAGAATTATTATGTATACGATAATAAATTAATATATCTACGGAACGCGAGTTTCGGCGACACCGCTGTCATAATATTTCAGACTTCAGTAGTTGTTCGTTGAGGGTTAACGAGTGTTCGAAGAACATTAATTTTATATAAATTCAATATTTTTCTTCCTCTCGATCTTGACCGATGTTCATACTTTGCTGTATAGTTAGGTTACCTAATCTAACCAGTAACCAGTACACCACAACCCGGCTAACGAAAACAAAAACGTGTTTATTAAAAATATCCTTCGCCCGATTAAAAATAATACTATTCTATTAATAAATTATGCAAAACAATCAATGCCTATTATTATATTCATTTTTAACGACCATTATGAACGGAATATGTATCAAATTCATGCCATAAAACATAATTACAGTTTAGTCGATTATTATTCTATACATATTATATTAAATGTAGCGTTACACGTTCTCATAAACTGATAAAACGATTGAAACGCTGTTATAAATAAATATTAGATATAATATATACATTTTGTAAAATTGTTTTTTTTTAAAAAAAAAAAAAACACAAAAAATACCATTCAAATTAAATCTTGAACATACTATTACATTTATAAACGTATTATAAATAGCTATGTGTTATACCTATATTATAATAATATAATTAGGTAATAACATAATCATACAATAATTATTTCAATCTACAAAATGTATTAGAAACTATATAAAACAATGATTATCAAAATAATTAAAGGTATTAGAGTACAAGTGTGTAATAAATGTATAATAATATAACTTATGTGTATTGGGTATAATTTATATGTAGGTACAAAATGCACAACATATAATAGGTAGGTATATCATAATTAAATAGGTAATACATTAATACGCAACTGATATAATAATAATTGTATAACTGATAGTAATAATCTTTTTTATTTGAATATTAATTTTTCTTTTAAATAATGTATCTATTACTTTTTGTAATAATGATATTTTCATTCATATTATATAATATAATAAATTAATAACCTATAACTGGCTTACTATATGGAATACGTTTTATTTTTTATATTGCTAAAGAATTTCATGTAATGTACAGTGATAGACTGATAGTGGTATTAAACTTTAATACTTTATTATATAGGTAATAATTTTTATTAATTAAAATAATACAAATTAATCAATTACAAAATTAGGTATAGAATACGATATTTTTATTCATTATTTTTTATAATTATGAATAAATAATAACTTAATTGTTATAAAATAATAATTCTATTCCTTCTTATAGACGTTTGCATAATATAAAGATGGATAATAATTTTTATGCTCAATAACATAATAATTATGTTATTGATATAACCTCGAAATAATATTTTAATATTATTTAACAATGACATTAAACTTAAATCATGAGAAATCTAAATTTCATAAAAAAAATATTAGATATTTAACGGTACCTAATCGTATTCTTTAAATTTAATTGTTTTTTTTTTTTTTTACTAATTAGTGTTATGTAACTTTTAATATAGGACCAGTAAATAATAAAATAGGTACAATTAAAACAATTTAAAGTATTTATGTATTTATGTCATATAAAATTGCATTGCATACAAGTATTATGATATAATATTCTCTTTATTTTTATCCCATTTTACTAGTATTAGATAATAGCTTTTCTTGCATAATTTAATTTAAATATTACTGTTTTTCAATAAATATTGGTCACAATGTCACAAGTAATGAAAATAAATATATTGTTAATGATATATTATGTCGTGTCGTGTCATATTCATTTTTCTTTACTTGGTATTCACGTTCAAAATGGCAAATCTCCATTAAATGTTGCCAATGTTTTAGGCATTTTCATTCTAAAAAAAAATATATATATATTATATAAATGTAGTGTCTTGAGTAACATCCAATATATTATTCAATTATTCAATGTTACAGCTTGCAGGTAAATTTAGGAAGTTAATATTTTACTTATATTGCCGACTTAAATTTTTTTTTTTTTATCAAATAATTTTCTTGATTTAGAGATTTAGATATAGATTAATTCAATCTTTATCTGATTTCTACAAAGTCTCGTGTCGAAAAAAAAATAGTTAACTTATAAACCTAATTAAAAAAATATTATTTTTATAATATGATAATAAATATGTACATTATAACTTATCTCGTAACTTATTTAATAGTAGTATTTATTAATTAGGAAATTAGGAATTCATGTAAGCATACAGTGTATACATATATCATTTAAAATATTTATAGAATTTATTTATATAATATTTGTTTGCATATTTATTTATTAAAATAAATATATTGAAATTTACATTAAAATAAAATAAAAATAAAAGTTAATATTGAATTTAAAATAGGGTACCTATGTGGTTTTAAGTTGTTAATCTCGCAATTAAACATATAAAGCCACAATAAGGTGCTAATGAAGTTTAATAAAAAACGATCACTTATAAAAATTTTATAAGAGAAATTCACTCGTAATTAATACACTAGACACAAATAAAGGTTTAAAAGTTAAAAACGAAAAGTTTCTTCTCTAATGTGAAAATTATTTAATAAAATATAAAATGCTTCCATTTTTAAACGTTACTCAATTCTCACGATTGTGAGTTAAAACATTTTTAGTGCAGTGTTCAGCAACAGCCAACAGTTTAATTATTTTGTTTATGCATATATTAATAAACAAATGAGACTAAAATAATATCTATGTTAAATTGTTAAATCGTTTTATTATTACACATTACAAATAATTTTTTAAAACTATTTAACAAATTATATCAATTTTTTTTTATTATAAATATTTTAATTCTGTGTATATATTATTTTCCCCGTTATTTTCTAATTATATTGTAAAAAATGTAGATATTAATTATAACTAGTTTAAAATTAATGAAAATCATAGTGCAATTATATATACTACTTGTACTTATATATAAACAGCTTACATGGCCATATCCCATATTATTATAATTTGAATTAAATAATTTTTTTATTTTATAATATTCTTTGTGATGAGGATGACTATTAGATGAGCAATTTAGTGAAATCTGAAAAAAAATTCGTAAATGTTTTATATTGAGTGAATATTATATAGTATTACAATGTTTCCTTTTTATATATACGTATATATAATATAATATAAAACACGCATTTCAGTAATGTGGCATACGTAACCCGTTAGAACATTTTAGATTCTGAGCGAAAAAAGGAATACATTATGCATAATGTATTGGTTTTACAATGATGTGTGTCTTTTTTTTATTTTTTTTTTTATGTTTGAATACACTTTTACTCGTACTACCCGAAATAATTCTCCGATTTGCATGAATAGCATATATTTCCGGTAAAAAAATGAATGTAATTGGTACATACTTTATTTAAATCATTTTTCGAATTTCTCAAAAGTACCTCTAAGTAGTAGAAAAAAACGAAGAAAAAATGACGAAAAAACTGCATTTTTCACGAAAAATGAAATTTTGACGATTCAATTTCAAAATTTCGCGATATCTCAGGCAATTTTCAAGTTAGACACTTGAAATTTTTTTTGGGTGTTCACATAGCTACTATATATATGTGGTAAAATTGTTGAACCGTTTTGTTAATTTTTCCACAAAATATAGGACTTTGAATATTTTGTAAAATTCTCGTTTTTTTGTATATAATGTTTGATAAAATTGGCAATTTTTGGCATTAAGGTCTGACAATTTTACTGAAGTATATTTACATATTATACTTAACATCATATCAAAATATTAGAAAAATCCCTCGTCTCAATTTTTTTTTATAGTTGTTTAAAGTTAATATTTTTAGTTTAAATGAAAATCTTAGAATCCATACGAATATTATTCTCATTATTTCTCAATACTTTTACAATAAAAATTAATTGAAAAACCAAAAAATTTGGAAAATTTTTAAAAATTTTATTGAATTATACTGACATAATATATCTTAACTTATTTTCAAAATTTTAGGAAAATTTCAAGTATCAATTTTTTTTTTTTTTATAGGTGTTAATGTTGAAATTTCAATAAAATTAATACCTAGGTATTTAAAGTATTTATATGGATTCTTCTTATTATATTTCAATATTTTACAATAATGTTAAATAAAATTGACAAACATATTTATGAATTATGATATGAGCATTTAGGTGACAAGGGATTTTATGAGCATTTATATTGAACTTAGAGACTTGAAAATGTTATAGGGTGTTCATTTATGTACTACATGTGTACCTTATAATATAACCTTATATGTGTGATAAAATTTTTCGTTTTAATTATTTAATAAAAAATGTCAAAATTTTAATCAATACCTGCATTATCTAACTAAACTTCGCTCAGAATCGTTTTTTCGAATGCAATGGTTTATCATTGCATTCAAATTCTATTAAAAATTAAACACTATGATTTGCAGTTTTGCACACCTATATATCCCTGCGGCAGGAGTATCAGCTCGTCTTTTTTTATGCGTATTACTTATTTGTTTTCCAAATATAAATTTATACTTTCTCGTATGTATTCTATAGACTATAAGTATTCTGCGTAGGTATACAATATATCTACAATCTGCTAAAATTAAGTCATACCTATATTAACTCGTATATTAATATTTTACTAATATTAAAATCGATAATTTATTATACATAATATCTAATCATAATTTATGATTAGATATTATATTTTGGTTATACATATAAAAGATTATCACCGAGTACCAATAAATATACTTACACTTAAATGCTTTATTGTTTTATATACTACTATAAATAAATGTATTTCCATTATATAGATATCATATCGTAGGTAAGTATTATAGATTATGTTTAGTATTATATAAGTTCTATGTAATGTTAAGTATAGTTCTATTTTAATTAGAAAATATATGATAAAATAAACAATAGGTTTTATAGTTTTATACGAATAAGTTTGTAATTACGTTACACATGTATTATTTCCCATCATTGATTATAAATTATAATATTACACCTACTACAAAAAATACTTAGAAATCCTATATATTTTTACATTTTTCATTATTTTAATAATGTAATATTAAATCATTAATTTCTATAATGTAAAATTATATAATATTATAAACGCGTACGTTAGAATTAAAACATATTATTAAGAAGTATATAATGTGATATCGTAAATATGACAAGAATAATATTCGTTTAAGAATTATCCTATCTCAGCTCAGTCAGGCTTCGTGTTGTTGTCGGTACCTAACCTACCTATAGATATATTTTTTTATTTTTTGGACAACAGAAAAATAACATAATAATTATATACCTACCTATTATCTGAAATATTTACAAGTTCACGTTCGGAACCGTAACTGTGAAAACGTTAAAATGCATCTTGAACATAATAAAATATTTTTATAATTTATTATAACGTATACATTCGAGATTTCTATTTTCGTTATCGAAATTATTACTCGCACCGTATATTAAACATCACACACACACACTTGGTTTACGGTATACAATACAATAATATGTAGGTATAGATATATAAGTCCACCGCGTATGGCGTATACCTCTACTGCATTGGTCCATTGGACTTCTGTCTTCTATTATTGTGCGGCGTTGCATATTTCCAGTCACAATGGACCAGATTTTCACCGAACAATAAGTCCATTTAAATGTAGGTATACATATGAGCACATGCGAGACGTGGATATTAAAGACCTCGTATTCTGACATATTAGTTATAATAAGCTTATAGTTATAATTTATATTATATATTATATACGAATACACTACACATCACACTATTACGACGAAACGTGCGTGTTATTCTGTATACACATTTTATGTTGTTTGGTGTGCGATGACCTCTATAATAATTTCTATCGCAATTAATTGAAAATATTATTCTTGTTGGTGAGGCCTTGCGCTTCTATTATTTGAATTCTTTATATACACACATACAAATGATGGTACCTATTTCTTTAATTATGAAAATATATTCGAAAAGTATTATGTTATCAGATCTTCAGTGTGCAATTAAGAAGTAATATCCACAATTTTAACAAAAATTAATTGACGCATATATATCAGCCCCCGAGTACATAATATATTAATATAATATAATAGGTACTGTACTCAGGTAGGTATATATTAATTAGTATTAATTCGTAACTTTTTTTACACGTTAACTCTTATAGAATTAAAAAATATTTAATACGAATTATAATTTACCTACGTAGTTTATGATAAAAGATAAATATTAACGATTATTATACTAATTATGAATTAAATTAATTGGTTATCTTTATATTGTTGAACATAAATTTTATAATGTTATACTCATAAATATTATGCTAATAGTATATTTACGTTCCAAACAATAATAATATTATCATAATATTGTGTTTTAACTGTTTCAAGTTTATTTTAAAAACTTTCATCATGATAATATGTATACCATGCATATTTCTATACTACACGACGACGTCATTGAAGTTTCCTATACGATAAATGGCAATATTTGCAGTGCTTTATTTTATAAGGTTATTATTATTATTTTCCTTTTCATTTAAATACAATAAAAATAAAAAATTGTGTAAATATTACGCAGGACTTGTATACGTTATATACATGACGATGACAATGTATTAAACTATATAAACATTAATTCAAAAAATAATAATAAGTAATAAACGACAATTATTATATAAAATCATGTAAATATTTCTATTTACAATATGGCTAATATTATTATAATTTTTTTAATTTATGAGAGATAAATCTAAAATTTAGGTACTTATAAATGTCGGTATTAGTTCCTATATGTATTTTCATATGTACTCGTACTTATTTAATTGTAATCCACGAGCATAATTTGATTCAATACATTTTATAAGTTTAATGGTATATAACCAAGCAATTTATGTGGTTCAAAGTTCATTAAATTACGTATTTATTGTAATTGGTGTCAATGACAACAAATCTACTTGTGTATAGTGCACACACATTGACAGTTCACCACCACTAGTCGGTTTAAAATTACTTAAACATTTTAAATGAGCAATTTATTATTAATATTTGCATTTGCTTATCTACAAATACTGTTAATAATTATAAAAAATATACTATTATTTCTAAACGTTTATTTACAAAGCAAAGAGTGATGTTATATAATTTATTAGGTACCTATAACAAAATATAATTTACTCTTTTTATAATATCATTATATACGTTTTTATTTATGATTAATGATATTATAATATATATTATAAGTATAACCAACCCATTTATTGTACTATAAAATGAATATGGGTACGTGTATTTTTCAAAAAGTGTATTATAATATAATATAATAAATATAAATTAAATTTCTTGATGATATTTGATAATTTTAGTTTAAAAATAAAACACGTGTGCAGAGGAAAAAATGGCCACAAAATCGTCTGCAAATAAATAAAAACTATATTGTAATGCGCGCTAACAAGTATAACAATTAATAACCATTCATTGATTTTATTAAACATTTTATTCTCTGATCGTTGATTAATAACCAAATACGTTATGATCATTAATCTTTATAAACATAACATAATATTGTACACTTGTTCATTATCTAACTTCCTGTAAAATTATAAAACAAATATTGTTGATTATGTGCAGACACCATGTGTGTGTGTGTGTGTTGTATTAATACTATTAACACTGTGGTATAATAATAAAAATTTATATACCAGCAAGTTATACAAGACATATCACAGTAGTTTCTATTCATAATATTTATATATTTATATTTATTTATACACCACAGTATCCTCTAACTATCAATCATTGTTGTTTTAAACTAATGCAATAAAATTGCCCTTGGACAGTCTCATTGTCCTACTAACTCGTACTTATACGTATAAACATGACTACATATTTTTTATTATTATTATTATTATTATTCAAATTCAACCCCAAGATGTTTGCTCATTATTAGTCATTCTCATTACATTATATATTGTACACCGTGCACGGCGGTCGATAAATAAAATAATAGATACCTATAGTATAGGTAATAAATAATAATATTAGGTAGGTATGTCATTTGGAAAACGATACAGGGTCATTTTGAATAATCCAAATCAATCATAATATTGTACATCCATACTTGTTTTTTTTTTTTTTACTTTGCTTTTATTGTATAATAATTATTTCTTTCCTGAATGTATCTGAATGATAGGTAAACATAAACGTCAGACTTCAGATGTAGGATACGGTGTGCTATTTATCTATGCTATATTTAATATTACATTGAAATGCCATATAAATTACATCTTTTAAATGCATACTCTAACACACACACGGCACATTGTATATTGTCCATTAACAGAAACAATTCTTAATTCGCCCAATTTTTAATTTCCATATTATACTCGTATTATCAATAATATAATCGTCTAAATTTTAAAAACAGCCTCATGTCAAGTTCTTGATTATAACAATTATTTTTATGAAAATGTGTATCGATTTAAAATATATACTTAATATTTTATAACATCTTATTATTACAGGTTTAACGTGCGCATCACCAAGTCATTCGGAAAATGAACAATCATTTGGTTACGATTCTGGAGAACTCGGTAAAAGAAAAACAATTTAATAAAATAACTTATTTTACCTATTGCAGTACCTATTGCCTTCATTAATATCTCACCCTTCACTCTTCACTCTTCAGGCTGCAATAAAACTTTTTTGCGAATGACGTGACTATTTAATTTACATAAATTATAATATTAATATATTATACTGTATAGTGAAGGCATTGAAGTCTAAATAAACTTTATAAATTTTCTATACCTATAACCTATAATGCTTTTTATAGTCGAATAGATAAATATTTGTTTGACAAATAAAATGTCATACGACACTTGTGCGTAGATACCCATAAAATATAAAAAACACAAAATAATATAAAATCAAGTTAATACACTTATGTAAAAGATAAAACTGATTAGTCAAGCATAACTATATATATTACAGTTTCCAGATAATTTGTTCTAATAATTTATACATTTGCTTGCGTCATTAATAAATATATAGGTAGGTACTTGAAAAAAATACTGCGTGGATTAAGGTATCACTTTAAATTACGTAGGTACTTACTTTGAAAATAAATCCAGATTTAAATTTACCAACTATATTAAAATTTAATAATTATCTCAATTATAGTTTAAAATGAAACGAAATGAGTAGGTATACTATATTATATAATTAAAAAAAAAAAATTTAACAAATAAAAATTAAATAAATTTGTTATTCAAATGGGTTATATAACAGAATAACTAAATTATAAAATAAAACATATACCTAATAATATATTAATTATTTGTATAATATAAAAATGCACATGATGTACCTATGTAGTAATATAAAATAATTTATGGGTAACTATTATATTATTGTATTTGATATAAGAATTATTGAAAAAAAATTATAAACCATCTATTTGTATAACAATTAGGTAGTAATAATTACATTATAACGTATAACAGTGGCGCCCAAGTTTTTAAAAACATGTAAGGTATATTAACAAATTTAAAGTCATGGTAATTTAAACTCATTTTTTACTCATTCTTAATAAATAATAATTAATAATATTAATTCTATAAATGGAATAACTTATGTAGGTGACAATAATAATTAATATTGAAACTTAATGTGGCCTACATATTTGAATTATTTTGTTATAATTTGTAATTACAAAAGAAACGTAATGATATATTGATATTAGATAGGTACTTAAATAGGTATCTATTAAATTTTTGCTATAATTTTAAATTTGTTTTATTTATCGAGCTATAATATTAAACAATGAATTATAAAAAAATAATATTAATTTGTAATGAAATTTACTACACAGGTAATATAGCAAATACTAATAGTCTGTTTTATTTTTATTTTTATATAATTATGAAATGCAAATTTTCTGTATGCTTGTAAAACTATATATTATAGGTATTTATAAGAAATTCAATCAGATTTAAATTTTCAATAAATAAAAATAAAACAATGTTGTATTGTTTATCTTTTTACTTAAGGCTGTTGGAAGTCGATATTATTTTCATGCATTTAGATCAATAAGCAAAAGAAAAATTAAGACCCTTCCAATTGTTCAATTTTAATTTTGAAAAAATGTTTGAACTTGTGAACCTTTTTTCTATGTTATGTAGGAAATAGTTTTTTATTTTTTTTATTTTATGTATTTTTAATATACAAATTAAAATTAGAAAAATCAATAAACTTATAATATGTTATATTGAACGATCCAGATATAATATTCAAAATCGATTTCCTACATAACGTAGAAAAGAGGGATACGAATTCAAATATGTTTACAAAATTAAAATTGGATAATCGAAACTATGCTAATTTTTCTTCGGCTTTTGGTGCTTTTAAACAGTTATTCAGATCAAATATAATTTCAGTAGTCCAACAATGACATGTGCATGCGCGTGTGACCGTTAGTGTATTTTCTAACCCGTATAGGTATTTCCAGTATACTATACAATCTTTGACGACGCATCTACTCGCACTAATGATCATTTACGTTTCACACAAACACACTGCGTAACGAGAAAACATTATAATATTGCCTATACATAACTCCTTAATAAATAGCCGCTTCCAACAGCCTTAATGGATAGCATCCAGTGGTGTAGTCGTAAAATAAAATTTTGAGTATACACCAAAAAATTTATCATAGAGCATAGATCATATAAAAAGTTAAGCCCCACTCCCCTTCCTGCAAAATAAACATCAAAAATATAGAATTTTTTTTTGGAATAGAAAATGTATAATATTTATTATTATCAATTCATTATTATTAATTTACAATGTATTTTCAGTTAACATTAGCAGCAAAATATAATGTATTGGTATATATTTTATTACTATACAACTCATTCAAAGAATAAATATAATAATAAATTAAAATATATCTAATCGTATACCAGCGTAACACAAATCATTTTAAATATATACCCCCATATACGCTCCACTACACCACTGGTTATATCTATAATTAAATGGTAGTTATTACTATACATTAAATATAAATTTTAATTCAAATACCTAACAATGAAAATAAAAGATAATATATAGGTAGCAATACAGCATCAATTAATTTTGACATAATAAAATATGTTTAACGCTTTAACAAATACAATAGGAAAAGAAGTTGTCAAAGACATATTATATATAGGTATAGAATTATAGATAACAATATAGAACAATTATAAACAAAGAAAATTAATGTGAAAATATGTGTTATTATAATTTAAATTATATTCAACAGTTGGTATAGTATGAAATATTTTTAAAAATAATTGTATTAGGTATTTAACATAAATATAGATATTAAATTTTATAATAACTCTAGTATACTCGTAAACATGTTTTTTCATTGAAACTTATTGAATTTTTAAAATTTAATACTTAAAAATTTTTGGTGCCAATATTTTTAATTTTTATTATGTACTTACCTACATAGTTACATAATATAGGTATATCTTTAATTATGATGCATAATATCTCCCTACTTCAACCTAACATTTTCAAGCAAATAGTAGTATAATATAATAAATCTATATAAATCACGTATAATAAGATAAAAAAAACCATAATAAATGCATGTTTCGCTCCATGTATTTAACACTTTAATGCAATTTTTAAGTTCTTTAATAAAACTATTTTATTAGCTATTTAATTTTTATAAGAATATTATAATTTATTTTTAAATTGATAATAATGGTTTATAAATGGGTAATTTTTAAATAATTTTACTATTTTAATTTTGTTTTTTTATAAACTATTGATAAAAAAATTATAAAATATCTATTTAATATATAACAATAATTGTTTTTAAATTTTAATAATTCTGTTATAATGTTGTAATTATATAAGAAACCTAGTGATATATTAATATTAGATACCTACTTAAATATTAATTTTTTGCTATAATTTTAAATTGTCGAGCTATAATATTAAATAATAAATTATAGAAAAAAAAAAATACTAATTTATAATCTAATGTACTATACAGATAAAATAGTAAAATACTATATTCTATTTTTTATTTTTTGTATAATTATTATGAAATGCAATATTTTCTATATGCTTGAAAAAACTAAATACCAGTATGTTACTTATAAAAAATTCAATCACTTTTAAATTTTCAATATATAAAACAATATTGTATAATGTATAGGTACTATATATTATACTATCTTGTACATATTGCCTGTTAAGGTGTTAATAAAACAATATTAACAATAATATAAGTTTATAAAATATAATTATCCAGAATATATCATTTATAATTTTGACATACATATTATATTATTATGAAACAGATGTAATTTATTTAATTTTGAGTAGGTATTGGATTATCTATAGTTCTTCATTGATAATGGCTTTAAATATTAAATATAGGTAAAACATTTGATCTATCCTTTTTTTTTTTTTTAGAAAAACCAAAGTTTATTTTATGTACAATCCTAAAATTATACATCATAGTATAATGACGAAATAAATATTTTATATGCTTTCTAACTCCAAGTTCTTTCGATTGTAATTTGCATGTTAACAAAACATTAGACACTTATGTTTTATTATGAAAAACAAATATGCATGGAAATAATAAATATTTGTAAATTATTTGAAATTAATTTTAGATCCTCCACATTGGGCAAGTGAATACAAAACATGTTCTGGGAAATATCAATCACCTATTGATATAGAAGAGAATTTAGTAACAAAAGTAAATTTACCACTTTTACGTTTTCACAATATCGACACATTACCATCGTCAACTACTATTACAAATAATGGGCATACAGGTACAATTGTTGCATATAATATTTTCTATTATTTAATTTTAAGGTAAATAATTATCTAAAAATAATATATAATTTTATGGCTTGATTAAAGCTTTCAAAGATTAAACTGATAGATATCATTATGTTTTGTAGAAATAACAATATTTTTTAATGTAGTCTGACATTAGTGATCGGGAAACTACATTATTTTTGTAGCTTGCTACCACTACACTATTTTTAATAAAAATATAGTTATGCTATTTTTTACGCTACTATTGAAATAGGCATTTAATTATTTATTCGCTACAAAAAATAAATAGTATACTATTTTTCACTACTTTTTACATGAGATTTACTATAGATTGTAAAAAAAAAAAAAATATAAATATAATATTAAACAAACATATCAGTCTACAGTTATATTTGGAATTATAGTACTAGTGTACTACAGTGTATACGGTTCACATTTGAAATAACTCCGAACATTGTTAGAAAGAGAGCGATATTTACGAATCTCATAGAAAAAATGAAAATGCTTGGCAAAAATAATATAATTTAGAAAATTAGTAATATTAGAATTGCGCTACTATAAATATTGTAGCGTACAACTTTATTGCAAATTTTATTTATTTTTATATAACGGTTCACTGCGACCACTATAAAAAAGTAGCGTACTACTGTAAAGCGCGCTATTCCCAACCACTGTCTGACATTACGGAAACATTGCAGATTTACCTTTGAAGTGTGGATCTATAATCTTCGAAAATGAAATTTACAAGAGTTCTAAAAAAGATTATGATAAAAATATGTAACAGTAACATGTAATATTTTCATGTACCTATATCAAAATTAATGTTTAATTGTGAAATTACATAAAATTGGTTTAAAGTTTTAAATTTAATTTAAAAATATAACAATTGGTTTTAAACTAAATAATATATACCTACACATCATTTTTATTTTTCAACACAACTTAAATTGATAATTCATATTACATATTCATTACGTATTTAAAATGTAAATTAAACAATTGTTATTATATTGCATGATTGCCGTGGTTTTATATAATTATTCTTAACTATAAATTTGCATATTTATAAAAATATATTATAAAACTTATATGAAACCAACCATCGCCAGATATAACGATCAAAGTATTGATACCACAATTCATCAGATCTCCAATGCCTATGGTAGTGATTATATCCAAACCAAATATTTTCTGTATTTGATGATGGTCTTTAAAAATATATAAATAATATATTATAATATATATATATAAATCCATATTGGCAACAACTAGTTCTATATCACCGTCATTGTCAACATCACTAAGCACTACGGCATTTTTAAAAACATTTCCATGCATATCAAAATCATAATGATTAGCAAAAGTCGACATGTTCATTTTAAAAATAATTAAACCAACTTTAGTTTATTTTAAAAAAATTATATTTATATATTTATTAAGAGTTATATCTGAAATACAACTTTTATTATACAAATGTTTTATCGCTCTACATTGTGTTATATTCAAAACTATTAATAACGATCAAGAAATAATAAACCAGTTTAATTATAAAAAACAATTTAAGAAATATTTTTATTATTTATTAACTAACTTATTAAAATTTTTTATTATTATTAAAAATAAAATTTGTACAATATGTAAATTTTTTAAAAAGATTTTCAGTTTATATTTTGCTTGATATTCATAGATAATATTTTATTGAGATATTTATTTTTCGATTTTGACAAGTCATATTTCTTTATGCAATTATCTAATTCTTGTTTTGCCTATAATAAAAGTACATATAAATAATATAATATATTATATTAGTATTTATATTAATTCAATATATATATATATATATTTTACATTAGTTACGTAAGAGGTATTATTTTCTTTAATTTCATTTTGTAGTTCCAATAATCGTTTTTCTTTTTGTATAAACAAATTAAAATTGTTACTATAAGAATTCGATAAGATGTTTTTCATTTTCCGTACTACTAAAATAAAAAAAAAATAATAGACCTTTATTTAGTATAAGATTAATACTAAACTACTCATAATAAACAGTTGAACTTGAAAGGATGGTTTATTAAGGAATAGTGGATAAAGGTCAATATTATGGGACTAAATGAACCTATGATAAAATTTTTAATTTGGGTTTAGTCCTGATACCTATCCCAAAAAATATACTTCATCTTTTTAATATAATACACATTAGGTGTAATTATTATACCTAAGTTTTTAGATTTATTCGATGTTGTTTCCTGTTTTTTTTGCGATTCCAAATCTTCTATAGCCTATATTAATAAATATTTAAAAAATATTAAAGTTTTTTAAATCAAATATTTAATTGTTAGTAAATTGAATAATTATTACAATACAGTACCTTTTTCAAATTATTAACTGATTTTTCCGATTCTTGAATTAAATCTATAAATTAAAATAATTATTTAAATTTAAATAAAAATTATAAAAAGCAAGGGAAGAGGGATACAGTTGTAAAGAGGATAGTGTTAAATTTTGATTAACATTTGAATCCAATGATAAATCATTACTTCGTGAAATGATTTTGAACGGAGTTCATCAGATAATGTATGTACTGATTAAAATGTTTACATTTATTAGTCTCTACGTTCAATATAAATAATTTATCATAGAACCCCTAAATGAGACACTTAAATACCCAAATTTGACAGCAGGCGTGGTCCAAGGGGGGACCTCCCTTTAGATGTGTATCTATTATCCATACATTTAAAATGTTAATATAATTATTGCTAATATTACTATAAAAATCAAATATTATTAATCAAAGCGTGTAGAAATACTCAAAAACAATTATTTGATACTAGTGATGTTACGAACTGTTCGATTGTCGAAGTTCGAAAATCGAACTCAAATTTTATAATATTCGAACCGAACCAAATACCTAAAAGTTCGGTTCGAAAATCGGATCAATCCCTCCCATAGGCTGTAAAATATGTAAATAATTATAGCCATTATATTAAATACTATTTTAGATTATGATACCAAAATATTAAAAAATCTCAAATTTCAATTTTTTTTTATAGATGTTTAAAATTGAAATTTAAGTAAAGTCAATATTTAAACTTTAAAGTATTTATATGGATTCTTCTTATTATATTTCAATATTTTACAATAATGTTAAATAAAAATGAAAACAATTTTGAAAATTCTAATGAAGCTCAAATACTTTTTACCCTCGTTTTTACCTTACTCAGTTCCAATTAATTGTGAATTATTACATTTATGATTTTTTTTTTTTTTTTTTTTTATAAAGCTGTTAAAAGTATAAAAAGAAAGGAAAGGATACTGGTGTGTAAGGAATACAGGTGTAAAGAGGATATATATATATATATATATATATATATAGTAGATACCTATGTGAATGCCAAATAAAATATGTATGTGTCTAAGTTCAAAATTGCCCGAGTTTTCGTGAAATATTTAAATCGAATTCATCGAAATTTCAGTTTTCGTGAAACAATGTTAATAAATAATGTTAATTTTAAGTAGATGGGTAACTTAATTATTTGTAAAATTGATTTGATGACAATATAATCCTTTATAATATAGATATATTTATATACATATATGCTATAGGGTATTCATAATGTGTTTAATTTTTAATAAGTAAATAAATAATACAATTTCAACTCACTTATAAGACGTTCTTTCAAAAATTGAATGTCATTAAATGATTTATGTGTTATAGTTTGCAACAATTTTATATATTCTTTTAAATTTTGTTTTTGATCTTCACAAAGAGTAATTTTTGATTTCAATTCTGTTACAATTATTAATTTCAGGAACATATTTTGCATTATACGAATTGTTAACTATATATAGTAAAAAGAACCAAATTTATAAAATATTTGTATTAATAAATGATTATTAATTAATTATAAATATTTAATTTAAACAAATATTGATTTAAATTAAAACAATTAGTATTAGGTGGTGCATACTGATTCAGTTTCAGGAAATAACTCCAAAAAATCCAAATTATCCATTTTAATTAATAACTAAATTAAATGTAAATATACAATAATCTAGAAAATATAACAATTATTACTAAATTATTAACAAAATAAAACAATAAGTTAATTTAAGTATATTTATGTTAAGTTGTAAAATCCATGGCTAAATAAAAAAATTTAGCCATGGTAAAATCTAAGTATCAAATATTCTACTTATTTTATTACTATGCATTTAGAAATAACTTTACCAGTTTACCATAAAACATAGTTTTACAAATCTCAAATGTGAAATGATCGTTATTCCGTTATTCGTTTCATGAGATACATACCATTCATCCACATAGATAATATTATTTATCTTTATTATCTATGTTCATCCATCTGTTTTTTTTAATTTTGTAAAAATGTTTTCCTCCAAGGATTTTTTATGTGTATTTTTTTCCTCGGCTTTGTTAGGCTGCACACTGAAGAAACTTGTTTTAAGAAACCAATTTCATGAAATTAGTTTTAAGAAACTTATTTCATATTTGCCGTACACCAATGAAACTAAAATTTATAGTTTCAACAATGTTGTCTGACGATGAAGATGTGTTTATGTTATATTGGTGGCTAAAAAACAAAAAAAAGAACCGCAGATATTGGATTCATCCACTTTTAAAAGATAGTCAACGTAGTAGTTATGCAAATGTATATTATATAAACAATAATTTATGTGGGTTAATAGGTCTATTATTAACACTATTCACTTAATACAAATAATGTGATTCAAATAAGTTGCTAAAAATAATTATTATTTATATTATTGCTATTGTTTTGAAGATTAAATAAATGCTGTAAAATATATATTATATAATTATTATATCAAAATACTTATAAACTGCTTCTAAAATATTAATTAAAAATTGCCATAACTAACGAAACTTTATTGTTAAAACCAAAATCACAAGTTTCACGAAACCGCGGTTGCGCAACTATGAGAAATTTTGGTTTCATGAAACTCTGTGTGCGCGTTTATTTGTTTTTTCAATATAATGGTTTCGTGAAACTTAAGTTTCACGTTTCATGAAAAAAGTTTCCTCTGTGTACGGCCCGCCTTAGATTTATTATATAAATTCGATCGTTCTTCGTACGTCTTCGAACTTCGCACTTTTAGTGGTTAACTTTTTGTGTTCTTTCTATTGAAATGGGTTTCGTAATTTTTTAATAAAAAACTTTTTTAAACTCGCGTTTTTCACTTTTGTCTTACTTACGAGTTCCATGAGATTTTCGGGCGGCTCGGCTACCTCGTGCTCGCCACTCCCGAAAACGCGTGATAACGGTATATTTCGCGCGCGGTAAACGAGCCGGCCGACGAGCGTACCTTTCGCCCGCTACTATCGAAAATTTCGCGCGGTATTCAACGCGATATTTTATGTTTTCTCCTGTCTTTATTTATTAATTTATTATATTATCCCTTTATATTTAAAACGACAATCGGACGTTCGTTTTTTCGCGTTTAAAATTCGTTAATACCCTTTCCCTGAACCCGAAGGTCTCGGTCGAAACGTAATTATTTTCCGTTCGTATTTCTCGCGGCCCGTTCGCTTTTTCTACTGTATTTTTCATTCGAGACACGTCGAAAACGGTTTTCGGACCCTTCGGAATCGGGCTTCCGACCGTTTCGCTCGATATTTTCGCTGATATCGCGAAACAGTTTAAATATAATCGATTATCACGAATAGCATAATATGTTTCCGGTAGGAAAGTGGATGTAGTTGGTACTTTATTTAGGTCATTTTTCGAATTTCTCAAAATTGACCCTAAAGCTGCTTTCACACATAGCGGTTTTCGGCAGCTGGCGGCCGAAAACCGCCATGTGTGAAAGCAGCTTAAGCGGTAGAAAAAATGACGAAAGAACGGAATTTTTCACTAAAACTGAAATTTCGACGAATTCGATTTCAATATTTCACGATAACTCAAGCAATTCTTAAGTCAAAGACTTGAAATTTTTTTTGGGTATTCACATAGCTATTAATAAAATATTATTAATTGTTTATACAAATTATAAATATATTTTAATTTAATAAATTATAATAATATGGTGTTTTCTAGTTTTCAATAACGCCATCCCATCCCGGGTTTTATCCATTTCCATATTACCTAACTTAACATACCAATAATACGTACAAAATTGAACTACTTAAGGATAAGAATGTCTTCTTGTCTAAGGGATTTCAATTAAGTTTGTGCAATAATTTATTTTAGGTTTCTAATTTATAAACTATATCATTTACAATTATTTCTAATATTATTTTAGAATAGGTAGGTACTTATTTTTGGTATTGACGTATTGTATAATTACACGAACATATTAGGTAGGTAAGTATGTGCCTAGGCAAAGTAGCATTTTGTTTTTAATAAAACAAATCATTTAATTATCTAGGTAATTAGTAATTACTAATTGAAATAAAATATTTGAATACGATTTAAATAAATAATATTATATATTATTACACTGACATCGTAATGTATTTATTTTAATATATTTTATTATTTATAAAACTTAAATATTGTTACATTAAACATAAAAAATATGATGTGTTTACAGTGCTCTTGAAATTGAATTACTCCTCGCCGGTTATGATCAGCGGTGGTCCTCTTACTCCGACGTACAAATTTAATCAGTTGCATTTCCATTGGGGTGTAAATGATTCACTGGGCAGTGAAGATCTTATAAACAACCATAGGTTGGTAATACATTTGCACATACAATGTTTCAATATTGGGGTTTGGGGTAGACACCATAATATTATCCTTGTAAATTTTTGTTTAGCTATCCAATGGAATTACACATGGTGTTTTCAAACACAGATTACGAAGAACAAGAAGCTCTAACAAAAAATGACGGATTAGTAGTTTTAGCGTCATTTTTCGAAATAACTGAAGAAGACAATCCCATTTATAACGAAATCGTCGAAACATTGGGACAAATAAACATGCCGGATCAGTCTACACATTTGCCAAATGGGTTCACTATTCGATCCATGTTACCAGAATCGACTGAACTCTATTTCACATACAAAGGTTCCTTAACTACACCACCTTGCCTGGAAGTTGTTACATGGATAGATTTCAAACATCCTATTCGACTGTCTCATAATCAGGTAGAGTACATACAGTATAATTTTTAGGTATTGAGTATTATTTATTGAATAACATTGTTTGGTACTTATGTATTTGTAATTTGGGCAATGTTTGCCATTTATACACTATTTTATAATATTAAATATTAATATATTGTAAATTCATTGTAAACTGTAATGTTATATTATACCTAATTTATAATAATTTGCTCGATGTGTAAATGTTGGTGAGGACAATTCAATTTGTAGGAATAGGAAACAAATTAGGTAATACTTTTATTGTATACATATATAAATTATAAATATCTATATTTGATTTATAATTTATGTAAAATAATAAAATAATAAATATAATGTACTTAATATAACATAATAGTATTTAAGAAATTATTTTATTTTTTCTAAAGTATGAATTCACTACCTATCTATTCAATATTGTAATAAATATGTTAATTTACTGTACCTATTTTTGGTAACCAATGTAATTTTTCATGTAAAAATATTTACATTAAACAATAATTTATATTCAGATCCTTTAACAATTATTGTTTTATCAGTTTATAACTTTACATTTTTGATTGCCTCATACTAAATAATTTTTTTTATACAGATTCAAGGTTTTCGTATGTTACATTCAAAGCATGGGCAGCTAACACACAATGCTAGGCCTGTACAAGAGTTATCCGGTCGTCCTGTGTGGTACAATGTTGGTGGGTATGCAGTATTGAATTCGCCAAATATTGAAAATAATAGTGCTGTAAGATTTGATATTACCATATTCAATATTTTTACTTTGGTGCTGTGTTGCAAATTTGGTACTGCAATATTTTTTGAATACTTCTAGTAAACTGTTAAGCAACCGCCAATCACCCCAATAACTTTTTTAAATTGTGATCAATGAAAAAATAATAATTACAATATTAAAAATTTTACACTGAGTGTTTATTCGTATAACTGTATTTATTAAGATATACTATAATTATATACATAAAACAAAATTTTATAATGTGATAGATCTCAACAGATTATTAGGTTTAAACAATTATAATTATTACGTGTTTTTGCATATATTTTTAACAAAACATTTTTTATACATATATATTTTACTATTAATTTTCATAAAAAAAAAAAATAAATAAAAAAAAACATTTATTTAAGATTATTTTTTAAATATTTTTACCATTTAATTTTTGTATACTATTTAATTTAGACTTAATTATTATGAATTATTTAGTTTGTATAAGTTACAAACACTTAAATCGTCCATATTATATTTATTACTTATTATGTAATAAATTTATTAGCATTTAATGCATATTAATAATTTTTATACTATCTAAACACTTAACTGTTCGAACAAATAATTGAATTTTATAAATATATCTTATCTTATTTATAAGCATTTTAGATTTTGAGCGAAGATAAAAAATCTATTGGTTTTTAATTTCAAAAAGTAAAAAGTTGTGAAATATTTTACTACTTTAATTAATTTCTTCATTCAATAAAAGTATTTTCACAAATGCATTAATAATGATTTATTGTGGAAGAAATAATTAAATTATATTATAATTATATCTTTATTATTAAAAATTCACTTAAGTAGGTAATTTATATTTACTGTTAGCAGTGGCGTATTTTGAACAAAATTCTGGGGATGGGGTAGAAAATTTTTCTTTATTATTAATCAATAATTTATAAATTTACTAAATAAGAATAACAAAATGAATATAAATATAATATAAAAAATAAGGATCATTACAGTTGTTCTGCCCCCCCCCCCGGGTCCAGTACCCTTGAACCCTCTGTAAATACGCCACTGACAGTTAGGTTGATTGGTTTATAATATGGCAATAAGCATAATATTTTAAAATATTGACAATATTTACATATAAAAATAATATGTATTATGAAATTAACATAACATAATATAATTATTTTATTTATAATATTTCAATATAATATTTAGTTTAGAATTTAAATTAATATATTTATTTATATAATTTAAGAAAATTGAGATTATATATTTTATATTATAATATTTGGATATATGTAATTATAATGTTTTAAATAACCGTACATAAATATATATGTATTATAATAGGTTTTAAAATATATAATAGTAAAATGTTTTATTTAGTTACTTATGTTTGACAGCTAGTTTGAATTACAATATTTGTCGATTTGTAGCTATTTTCAGTATAAAGTATATTATAATATTAATTATTTCAAATAAGTATAATATTTGTATTTATTAACATATTGCCATAAACATTATACAATAAAAAAGTAATGAACCATGTGTACATGTATTTTAGAAATAAATTAAGAATTACCTATTAGTGATTGTAAATTGTTATTCTTTACAAGTAATCTTATGTTTAAATAAAATAAATGTATAAATTATATTTATAAATATTGTACGAATAGAACACGTTTATATTAGTTTAAATATTTTAAATTTTATCCTTGTAATGTACCTATCCCTTTAATTACGTCACTTCAGTAACTATTGTATCTAATTTAATTTGATTCTAGAATTGTAAATATTACAAGTACAACACATTAAATAAAACAATATATATATACAATAGATAATAGATGGGCATTTTAATGAAGGTATTATGTTATAACTGTCAATTTTACGTTTAATTGACTATATTATTATGTATACAGAAGACAAATTTATCAAATACCATAAATATAAAATGATCATTACATAATAAAGTTTATATATGTCAAACTATGACCGTTTCAGAACATTTTCAGTCATTATAGTGATTGGAAAGCATTATAAAATTAAATTAATTTTGTATCAACATAGGGAAAAATCATGATTTCAGATTTGGATATTGGTTCCATTAAAATGAGAAAAAATATGTTGCGAAGACCTCAGTAGTCAGTGGCATAAATTGGTCTCAATTTATGGTGGTACAGAACTGCAGAAGCAGAATATATTTTTTTAAATTACCACCAGGTACTCTAATTTCCTTGATAAAACACAGATATAATATAGATTCAATATTTTTCTAGGAATATTATAATTTGATTATGAAATATCATGTCTATATATCTAAATATGATTACAATATATTTTATAATTTCGTATTATTTTTAATAACAAAAAGAAAGGCTTATAAGTTATACCTAATGCTGTAGATGGCCATCTGGGATACAGGTCTAAAGAGGGTAGTGTTGAATTTTGACAAAATGTTTTGTCACATATACATAGTAGGTACCTAACACCCAAGTGAACAACAAAAATTTTTTTTTTCAATTTTCTAAGTTCAAAATGAGAGTTATCGTGAAATATTGATTTCGAATTCGTCAACATTTTAGTTTTCTTGAAAATTTCCGCTTTTCAATCATTTTTTTTGTCGTTTTTCCTATGGCATAGGATCAATTTTGAGAAATTTGAAAAATTGCCCAAATAAAGTATATTAATTTCATCCACTTTTCAACCGGAAACATATGCTATTCATGAATTCGGAGCAAGACACAAAAATAAAAAAATAAGACTCGCGCATATTTGTAAAACCAATACATTTTTCGCTTCGATCAAATCTAAAACATATTTCAAATATGGTGGTGCAAGTGCTTCATTTGCACAGGCCAATTTACGACACTGTCAGCACCTTCAGCAGCACTCAGTGTTTTTGAAGTCCAATAATGTGTGTCTGGTTGCAGATTAATCCTGATATGGACCGTGTGAAGAGTAAAAATATTTATAATTAGGTATATGACTATATGAGGTAATTTAGGAAAAAACAAATTTAATTATTAGGTACTTAATTATATTTATCATGTCTTAATCTTAGTGTCAGTATTTTAAATTTTTGCAGCCTTGTTTTTTTTTTATTACCAATTAATAATTATCATAATTATTTTTTTAAGTAGGAATATAATATACGAGTATTATATTGTAAAAGGTAATAAATAACCATTGATTATATAATATACAGTATTTATAATTAATGGTAAAACTATAAATGTTTGGTCTGAGTAGGAGGGCTACAACAATCCGGAATGATGATGATGATGATGATTATAATAATAATAAAAAATAATAGCTTGCATTAATCAAAGCTTGTCTTGTACGTTGTACCATTGATTATTTATAATCAACGGTTAATAATCAATGGTTGTACCCATTATAGACAAGTGTACTATTGTTGTACCTATTAAAAATAATAGAAATTGTAAAATGGCAATGGCATATGAACTAAAATAATTATTATAATCACGTGAGACGTGACACGTTTATAAGCTGTAAGTACCAAGTAGGTAGGTACCTCCTACTGTTAATAATTATAATAGTTTTATTTTTCTTCTAGATAATAACACTATTATATCAGATTATTTTATCTGTCTGCTATTTAAGTTTACATCATTGACCAAATAAATTTATTTTGTCATGTTGAATATATTACACAGAATACACAGTCATCTTGATTTTACAAGTACCAATCTAAAATAATCGTTTCATTATTTTCGAAATATATAAAAAAGAAGTATAGATAGGTACTTATAATTTAATAATTTATTTTTATATTGGAAATAAATATTAATAATGTCGAAAATTGTCGTGGTCGGTTCTTGTAGTACTGATTTGTTTTTGTAAGTATTTTTATTCATATTGAATTTGGTATTATAGGTATAATATTTTCAAATTTTTTATTATCTAACTACTTATTTAAATTTTAGCTGGCATTGTTAATATAAATTATGCATAGCAAATTATAATACCTCTATGGTTTCCAATATTATTATTTTAATTATGCCAACATTATAAATGTGTAGATACCTACCTACCAAATGTCTTGCATAGAAATCATAGCCGTTTGTCCACCCAATGTATTTTATTTCAAAATATTTTAAGATTTATTGATTTGATTTTTTTTTTTATAATATTTTATATTTTTATTTTTTTTTATTTTATGATATTTTTATGAGTTGTTTGTAATTTTGATTATACTGAATTTTATAATGTCAACATTTTAATTATTGAAAGATATTTACTTTTAAAATACGAATTTATCATTATTTTCTGGCCAACCTATAACTACTGACAAAACAAGTAAAAATAATATTTTATGGCAACATTAATATTGTTAATTGTAATGTTTAAAATGTATAATGTATACCAAAGTGTATGACCAAGTGGTTTATTTATAGTTATACTTCAAAATTACCTAATCCCGGACAGACCGTAAGCGGCAAACAATTTTTTATAGATTTTGGAGGTAAAGGAGCAAACCAATGTATTGCGGCTCAGAAACTTGGAGCTGAAACTGTATTTGTTGGATGTGTAAAATTAGAAAATTAGTTTACGTTATATATAATTACATATTTGTTTTTAATACTTTTATATTATTTTTCATAGGTGGGATCTGATATTTTTGGTGGAGATATTATAAGTAATTTTGAACGATGCGGAGTAAATACTCAATATATAGTAAAAAAATCAATTGATACAGGAGTAGCTCAAATTAATGTTACAGATAATGGTAATATAATTTCAGATTTAATAACAACTTTTACTATTTAATCAATTAGGTAGGTAATGGTATTAATTACCAATTAATGTGTTAATATGAGTTCATATTATAATATTAAATTTGTATTTTATTATATCAGATTATTTTTGTTTGATTTCATATTTACTAATATATTTTTACAGGTGAAAATTATATAATTATTGTAGCTGGAGCAAATGGAACATTACAAAAAGAGGATGTGGATAAAGCAGATAATTTATTATTCAATGAAACTGGCGTTGTACTTTTCCAATTTGAAACTCCGTTAGAAACTACAGAATATTTACTAAATAAACTTACTGCAGCAAATAGTAAATGTAAATGAAATACTAATTATAATTTTTTATAATATTCCATAAAAGTCTGAATATTTTGTAACCTTTTCAAATTTTCAATAATTATAAAATATAAATGTTTTTTATAGGTTGTAAAATTGTGAACGGTGCTCCTGCTTATTCACATTGTCATCAAAATATACTTAAATTAGCCGATATATTTTGTGTTAATGAATCTGAGGCAGAAATATATACTAATAATATAATAAAAATTAATAGCATTGAATCAGCTAATCAAGTTTTATTGTTACTTTTAAAACAAGGATGTAAAACAGTAATTATTACTTTGGGCCCTTTAGGTGCTATATTTGCATCTGATGATAAACCTGAACCACAATGGGTGCAAACACCAAAAATTGAAAATCCTGTTGATACTTCTGTAAGTAATTTTATGGAGATAAGACCAACAGAAAATAGGCTAAAGTGTCATTTTAAAGAATTAAAAATAAATTGTTGTATTATAAAAATCTATAGTATATAATAGTTATTTAATATATATAAAATAATAACCAAAGATAGATAACAATATAATATAATAAAAATAAAGTTAAATATAAAGTTTTAATTACAAAAAGTACTTTTAATTTTTACATTTTATATTTAAACATAAAGTTGAAAATTGTACTATTGGTCTTTTTTTCATAATATGCTGTTACTTATGTTATAGTAATTTTTATTTGATTAGGTATAATGTATGATAAATAATATATTATTTATTATTATATTATTTTAGGGTGCTGGAGATGCTTTTTTAGGGACTCTAGCTTATTTCATTATTCATAAGCCAAAATTAAATTTGTATGAAAAAATTAAAAGAGCGTGCATCGTAGCTACAAAAACAATACAGTGTAAAGGAACACAAAAAAGTTTTCCTTTAAAAGAAGATTTGCCTAAGGAACTTTTCAATTAATATAGCATAGTATTTATAAAAAATATATAAACAATTTGATATTATATTTTTTTTTATTTTATATTTGTTAATGTTGATGTTTTTTTTATAAAAATAATTTATTATTATTGTTACTAGTAAATAGAATAAATAAACTATTTCAATAAGGCATATCTTGATTAAACTTTAAATATTATATTATAAATACTTATAATATATTTTATTATAATTTCACTACATTTAGATGTTGCTATTTATATGGCTTTCATAATGTAAAATTGTCAAGGTTGTCTTGTAGATTGTAGGTATATATAGAAAATTGAGTATATATAGGTAGGTACTTATTGAGTAAGCAGATATTTTGGTTAAGTTGGAAAATGTGAAGTATTATTATTTAGTACGTAGTAATAACTATATACCATAATATATATTATTAGAAAAATATGTTTTGTAGATTATGTAGCAAGATAAATTTTATAAAAAAATAAAAACTAGAAAATTAGAAAAATTAATAAAATAATTTAAATATTTTATTGTTAAAATACAATTTAAATAATTTGAAATTATAAAATTTAAGTAAGTAAATAAATAAATAATTAAAATATCGTGTCTTTAAAATGCATAATTATTTTATACGTCTAATAGTTTTTTCATAATTTATTTTACAGTGTTGTTTCCGAAGTAAATACCAATACTTATTATTATGTTTTACGTCATATATTTCCAAAATATGAATGGTTTAATCCAATAATTGATATATTGTTAAACCAATTTAATTAATTTTTCCAGTGTAATATTAAAAGTTTTAAATATAATTATAATACATAATAATAGTCAGAAAATTTTTTGAAATTGGCGCTGAAACGGGCATTTAACCATAGTAGATAGTGTAATCTTTTACCGCTTTACATTTCTTTGACCTTGGTATTATCAAAGAGAATCAACGAGTAATACGGAACGTCTTTGGTCTCCACAAATACGTTAAATAACACACACGACGCGAGTTCAGATCGCTCCGTTACCAGATACCCCCACCCGCAACCAATGCGTATGTACCGCACTTCCACCGATCCATGCAACAGTACCACCACTCTCCGCTTTCCAATTATTGTGGTGCGTCACCACCGCGCGGCGTACAAATGTTCTGTTCCGTACTGCTCGACGCCCGTTGATTCGTTCATTTTCTTCGAACACTGCGGCGCGGATGCTATTGTACCGTAGCCGTTTTAAAAAAAAAACATTACTCATACCTCAACCTCATACGTTTCAATTTTTCATCTGTACGTTTTTTTACGAATTTTGGTCGTCCAATTTCAAGGCGTCTGCGTCCACACGTTGCAACGATGTCGAGTGAGTATTTTCTCTTTATTTTCGAAATTTTTCGTTTAGAAAACGTTATTTATTTTTTTGTTTTCCATCATTATTTGTCAATGTCACACATTCCGCATTAATCCCACTTTATTCGTTGTGCAATGCAATAATGTCTGCGTGTACGAAAACCCTCATATGACCGTGATCACGTTTGACCAAACGGCCTTGCAATCTCTGGTCAATGTTTCAGCGGGGTCACCGAGCGCAACGACTAGACGCGGGCTCTCGAGGTGGCGGCGACTTGGGCTGTCGTTCACGTGTTTTTCACGCATCGCCCCGATTTTTCTCCCCTTTTATCACCCGCCCGATGATAACGGGTCAATGGCTTCTACGACTGCACTCTTCATTCACCCGTCCACGCCTTCACTAGTTCACTACCCCTACTCGTAATTATTAATAATTAAATCTGGATATTAGTGTACAACGCTGGCATTTTAAATTGTAAATTACTAAATTTTATGTTCTTCGTCTGTTTCTTTTAATGTGTGTCCTTTTGTTATTGGTAATTTCGTTTTTGGACGAACATTTTATTAAAAAAGAATCCCCTACCCAATCGTTCTCGTACCGGTAGTCTTCAGTATCTTGCTATTTTATTTTATCCAACTACCTACAACTAGGCGACATTTTTAATTTCAATTTAACAACCTACCTTTAAATTATTTTGAATTTAAATTTTCAACATTATATGCTTTCCTACCTAATTAAATACTCGAATGTACATATTTGAAGTTTGAAATGTCCTTGTAATGGTTATTTTTTTAAAAAAATATGGCATTTTATGTTTTGTTATACACTTTGTATCTACTAATATTGCGCTTACATGTCAATATATTTTCTTTTTAATCATCACTACTATCTATACATCCATTGTAAATATTATTGGTTACACTTTAGACTTAAATTGAGTATGGAGGCCGCTAAGGACACTAAACATTATATTTAATGTTTGTGTGTTTTTAAATTAATTACCTCAAAATTTGATAAAGTAACATTTATATAGCTGTGTTTATACATTGATGGTGGTAGAAAAACTATTTTAATGCTTATTTCTTTTTAAAAATAAGTATATTTTATTTATTTATTTGCAATATGATAGAGAAATATAATAAAATAATTAATAATGAGAATATTGAAGATTATTTTAATTTACTTGGAAAAAGAGTGGTTGTATTTACTGAATGCAAGAAATGGAATTGAGTTTTATTTTTTACATCCATATTGTTTTTAATTTTTTAATTGATAATTTTTACCTTTTAAAGCTTAATGAAAATTTATAATCTGTAATGTTTAATTATCTCATACCTAATTCTTCATATTTTATATGTAGGTACCTACAAGACATACTTATCAATTATAAATTATTTTAGTTATTAAATTAATAACAAAGTTGAATAATAATATATTCTAGTTCAATAATAAGTACCTATCAATTTAACAAATGTCTTATTAATGATTAATAATATTAATTGTATCTATACCTACATAAATAATGATCAAAATTTTGTGTTACAAAAAGGGTAGGGATTATAAACTATTGAACATGATTCTTTATAGTTTTGTAACATGCAATTTTGATCATTCTGTATGAGCTATTTAAATACCCACCTAACTTATAAAATATAAACGTCTATATTTTAAAAACTTAGTGTTCCTAGTAAAATTTGTTTTAGATTTTTAATTGTGTTAAATTAAATTTTATTAAATTAATATATTATTTTACTATTTGAATACTAAGAAGTTCTTAACCGAATCTTATTTACTGATATTTTTACAGAAAAAGTTAATTAAAAGGTTTATTACAATTTTAAATATAATTTACTATTTTAATAATATCTTCTGTTTTTAAAAAATTATCTTCCTAAAAGCACCAAATTGTACAATAAGTGTCTTTTTGGCCGTCAAATGGAAGTAAATCAAAATATGACTTTCTTAAGTGAGGGTCTATTCACATTGATTAGACCATCAATCCGGATTGTTACATGTAATATAATTATTATATAAATGTTTAGTATTTACATTTTCAAAAATAATTTAAATATTAGTTTTATAACTTACCCACCCAGTCTAAAAAAATGGTGATAAGTGCCTTATTTTTTTTTTTAAGTATGAAGACACTTCTACTACCTGAAATAATGCTCTGATTTCACGAATAGCACATGTTTCCGGTAGGAAAATGGATGTAGTTGGTACTTTTTTTAGGTCATTTTTTGAATTTCTCAAAATTGACCATAAATAGTAGAAAAATGACAAAAAAACGTCATTTATCACGAAAACTGAAATTTTGACGAATTCAATTTCAATATTTCACGATAACTCTGGCAATTTTGAAGTTCTAGACATAAAAAATTTTATTGGGTATTCGCATAGGTATTAAATATGTGGTAAATTTTTGGAACCGTTACATTAATTTTTCTACAAAATATAAGACTTAAAAAATTTATTAAAATTGATTTTTGGCATTAAGGTCTAAAAATTTTACTGAAGTATATTTATTTATTACTTAACATTAATTTAAAATATTAGAAAAATCTCTAGTCTCAATTTTTTTATAGCTGTTTAAAGTTGATATTTTTAGTTTTTTCTTTATATGTCTGAAGACACTACCTGAAATAATGCTTCGATTTTCACGAACATATGTTTCCGGATGGAAAGTGGATGTTCTCGGTACTTTATTTAGGTAATTTTTCGAATTTCTCAGAATTGATCCTATGTGCTAGAAACAACGACATAAATGACAAAAAAACTAATGTATCAATACCTACATTATTATATTTCAATATTTTACAATAATGTTGAATAAAATTAACAAAATATTTTGAAAAATTAATGGAATCTCAAATACATTTTACTTAATTCAGTTCCAATTGTGAATTATTACATTTATAATTTTTCATAATTTATTGCAATGGTATTTTTGGTATAGGTTCATTTTTTGGTATATCTTAATAAATTTGATTTATTAAATACTAATAAAATAATAAAATATTTTTTTTTAAGTACCTAATTATTTATTTTATTTTTGTTTCAAATATTTAAAAAAATACTAATATTAAATAAATACATTTATTTTTTTTTAGGTAAAAAATCTAAAAAGCAGAAATGGAAGCCAATAGAAACTGAGGTCATTTCAATTGCTAGTGGAACATGTTGGGCTGATGAAGTAGAAAAAGAACAAAATGGTATTTAATTACTTAAATAATAAATACATGATTTACGGGTTTTAAGATGTGCCTAATGATGAATATTTTGAAGCTTCAATTTATTTAAACATTAAAGCTTTTAACATGAGCTATATCAGTCAACAAGAATCTTGCTTCAGGGGTTTACACACTGAGTACTTTGTTACTCCAATAACCTCGGGAAGGTCTGAGATAAATTCACTAACTCCCTAGCCGGGAGCCTTCTTGACAAAGTTGGGCAGGAGAACCAGAAATTGGTCCAGATTTAAGATTTTTGGGTCTGAGATGCCATTGGTTGAGACTATAATCTTAATATACTGTTGGAACCTCCTGTGAATCGCATTTTAAGTTCAATTTGCAAGGTTCTAGTTTAACTAGTATAACTCAATTCAGACTAATCTCTTGTTGACTGTTTTACTCTGATCCTGAAGGCCATTTTATTCTTTATTTAGGTTTATAGAACTAGTTTAATTTAATACTCGTATGCTTCTTCTCATAATGTAATTAAACCTAATCAAATAATTTGAATATGAAAAAACAGGTTTTGTTTATGGTGGTTTTGAAGCCAAACCATTAAATCTCCCAAAAGCACCAAGAGCCGCCTGTGAATCTATTATTGATGAGTCTACTGTACCTCAAGAAGGGCCATTTTTAGTTCATATGTCTAATTTACAATTTGAAATAGATGAAGATGATATCACAAACTATTTTAAAGGATTAAAGGTATATCATTTTTTTAAAACTTATTTTAATTAATATCTTTATATTAAAAATTAAAAATAATATGTTTTTATTGTAATTAAGATGAAGTTTATGAATGCATATAGTTGATAAACTTATTGTTATCGATAAGTATTTTGCAGAAACTATGCTATATTAATTTTCCTTTAGACACTATTTTATAGCTAATAAGTGCTTAAAATGGTCGCAAAGTGTAAAATACAATTAATTACTATGGTATGTTTTAAAATTATATTAATTTAGTTGCACAGAGTTGTAAATCTTATTGTTATTAATAAGTATTTTGCAGAAACTTTACTATAATAGTGTTATTTTTACACCTTATTTATAGCTAGAAAAACCTTAAAATTATCATTAAAATACAATTTAATTAATATTTTTGTAATAGAAAAATATATTCTACATACTTTAATGAATTCTAATACAATTTTCTCATGACAAAATCTATATAATTTTTATACATTCTAATATTTTGTAATATAATATATAACTAAAGATAACTAGCATGTATTTAATATAATAAATAAATAAAATATAAATATAAATGCAAAAAATATTTTTAGTGTTTAAAATTTTATATTATTATTTTTAAATATGTATAAAAATAAAATAAAATTTAATTCAAAGTTCTAAATAGTCAATTTCAATGATGAATTAAAGGCGAATATGAACATGTGGAGTTCCTTTCACAATTGTGTTAGTTGAACCAATGTCATGTATATAATTTAAAGTCTCTGATTGTAGTTATTATTTTTATTAATATTTAAGTAATATATAATTAATAATAACTGGGACCCAAAGTTATATGCTCTAAAAACATACAAAAGATATAAGCAAAATATATACACTTATTAAAATAAATATTCATTTTTATGAAGTTTATAATAAGTATAAATACAATTATTTATTATAAAATAGCTTAAATGTTTGTATTGGCTCTTGTAAAATTTATCTTGTCATGGTAAGCAGTTATATTGATAAACAATATCAAGTGACGATAATTTTTTGCTGATAGGTGAGGGAGTCTAAGTATAAATGAAAAAAAAAAATATTTAATCAATATACCTATTTATTTTTATTACATTCTACAATATAATCATAAGCTATATTTAAAAAAAAATTGTATATGTAAAATTGTTCCAAATGTAATCAATAAAATTTTAACCATCAATTTGTTAGACTATGATTTAAATGTTTATCTTACTAGCTACTTTTTAAACAAATTGATTAAAATGCACGTACATCAACATCTGGGCTCAAATTATAATTATGTAATTCTTATGTTTTATATTAGATTGAGAATATTAAATTACCTCGTAATGATAACGGTCGTAACAAGGGATATGGATATGTAGAATTTGAAGAGCGAAAAGAATTAATTATTGCATTAGGGATGGAAAATTTGGTAAGTAATAGTTATACCTAATTATAAATTTTAATCTTCCAAAAAAGCACCAGTTTAATATATTTGGTAATTACATTGGTCGTCAACGGAAGTATAATGATACATTCTTAGTGGAAAGTTGATTAATCAAATCAATTTTTTCAATCCAGTGTGTAACATTTTTTCTTTTTATAATGACATTTAAATTTCTTTAAATATTTACTTCCAATATATTTATTTTCATTAAATAATATACATGTCAGATAAAGATTAGATTATATATAGATATAGATAATAAGTATTTTTTAGATTTGTCTTCCAAAAAACCATTAGTATAGTATATTTGATAATTATATTGGTTGTCAACGGAAGTATAATGATATATTCTTAGTGGATAATTAATCAAATCAATTTTTTCAATCTAGTGTTTTACATTTCTTTCTTTTTTTTAGTGATTTTTTAATTCCCTTAAACATAAAATATTTAACTTATTAATACAAATTGTCAGAAGATAATCAATGGTGTTTTTAGATTCGTGGTCGCCGGGTAAGAGTTGAACTGGCAAGTGGTATGCAAGATTCTCGAAATGCTTTTGGGAGAGGTAGTCGAATGGGTATGGATTTTAAAAGTGATGAGCCTGGTGATTGGCGATCAACTAACCGGAGTTCTACTAATGATGATAGAGGAGGTATGTTATTTTTATGTGATTTTTCATTAATTAAATTAATTAGTGTTGTTTTAAGAAAGTCTTAAAATGTATATATGTGGGTATAGAAGATTAATGGAAATAAATGAACCAACTTTACATAACATTTAATAACTCTTTAATAAAAAAAAAAACAATAGGAACATACGTCACAAAAACATGATATATAATATATATAAAAAAAACATAAATCAAACAATACCGAAATGTCACACACCACTGTGAATGCGCCTACTACTCTTTCTTTAAGTCATCCCTACTGCTATACCCTCTTTTGGCGCCATCTCGGCAGAAACCATTCCCACTTCTATGTTTCGGGCATTGTGCACGATGTCCAAACATTTTGGACAATGTAAAAAATATATTTAAAAACAACAATATTGCCCGACTATTTCCAGACAAATTGTACTATGCCCAAACTCTTGTGGGCAATGTGTATTTTATGGAATATATTATATAATTTTATGTAGGTACATTTTAAATTTGTAGTCAATATTAGGAATTATTCTTTTTTCTAAATGACATGCTCGAATGATTACTTTTATTTATACATATAATAATTTATTGTTTGAAAATGTAAATGGTGCTATGTTTATAATTTACTATTGATAAATAATAAATGGATGAAAATTACCTACCCACAAAGATAACTGTGTATTTTGCTTATTTGTCGTTCATTTGGTATTTACTTTGCCTATTATGATTTGGGAATTGTGTACAATACCATAGGTATTTATAGTTTTTATATAATTCATTTTATTGGTGTACAAAACTTGTATTGAAAAAAAAAACCGATCTTTCTATAGAATGGTAATGGTATAAGAGAGTGTATATTTTGATTAAAATTAAAATGTGAGGATTTATTGTTACAAATTATAGTATTAAAAAAATAAAACAATTCTAAACAGAGTTAGTTATAAATTAGTAATTAAAATGTAGACATATTTTTATGAATTTAAATGTCACGTGTAACAATACAGTACTCAAAAAAGTTATTAACTTCTTCCATTTATTAATAAAAGTCAAGATTGTCAAAATTAATTAACTTTAATATTGCCATTATTGTGATTTTTTTCGATGGTTACTTATTGGGCATAAGTGAAATTTTTAAAATTACCTAAATAAATAAGGTATCAATTAGATCTAATTCTCTACCAAAAATATCTTTATTTGTGATAATTTGACTGTTTACCTCAAATGTTTTCAGTCTATTGACAAAATTCATATATCGCACATCAGCAAGATTGTACACAACTCAAGAAATAGAAATGTTACAAATACACATAAAAAAATGGAATTTAAAAATAAGTAATAATTTTCTTCACACACGTTCAAAATGTTATGGAATTATTGATCCTAAAAAAAAAAGGAATTAATATTTTAGACATTTAGATAGCTGTCCTGCTCCATTTATAACTATTTAAGTTTGACTTATGTCATTATTCATACTTCAAGAATGCTCATACCAACATGATATTAAATATTGATACTACTCAAAAAATGCAATTATTCATTTTTGAAAAATTGTTATTTTACTTATATTAGTTTAAATAACAAATTGACACTAATAAATTTAAATAACTTTTATAACTTCAAAAAATTAAAATATAACATTTTAAAGGCTTGTGTAAAATGGGTTTGTAAAAAATGTAGGTACCTTCATATTAGTTAAGATCACACTAATAAAAACATTTACAAATTAATTATTATAATTAACGTCTTGTAAAAATTATGTAATGCTTCAGGAATTTTCCAAGCGAGAACAAAGACATTTTAGATCATACTGAATAAAAATACAGATATGTAAAAAATAATAATCTAAATTATAGAGAATTTAATTCATTTTGATATAAAAAAAAACTTGCTGATGTGTGATGTTGGTTATAAAATGTGATACAATTTTGAAATATAAACAGCTATGAAAAAAGATATGTAATTACAATTTGCAAAATATTTTGGAACTAATTTTTACTCTGTCTGGCGAGGGAATCCGCGCCAGATCTGCGCATGAAGAATGTCAGCAGTCGCTGAGTTTAATATGTCCCTCATGTATTCACACGTTCTGATGATGGATGATTGATTGAACAGAAAGATCAGCTAATTATAACCTGTTAATTTGTGTTATTGGATCTGTTTTGGTGGGAGCGTTATGACTGGGGATGGGCAAGAATGGATCAATTTTGGTTAGTGTGTCGCGCTTTCTTACACATGATGGTGTGAAGGTGGTTATGCTACTATAAAATTTTCAGACTAAACCCAAAATTGCTAATTTATCAAACATTGAGAAATATGAGATTTTAATTACAAAATTATTTTATATTGGTTAAGTATTTATCTTATGATTTATCCTTGATTAACACTAATGAATAAATAGTAATTCTAAATATAATTAAAATAATTGAAATTATAATGAAATACTTATATGTATTCTAAAAATATATTTTGTTTATAGGTTTTACTAGGAGACGTGATGGTGGGGCTTTTGATAAAGATCACGATAATGAACGTGATAGTGGTCCTTGGAGAGGAAGCAGACGTACTGATGATGATGTAGGCCGAAAACCATTTAATGATAGACGTTATGATGACACTGAAGGTAACAGAAGGCCATTTGCTGACCGTCGAAATGATGATTCTGAAAGTGGTAGAAAACCATTTGGTGATCGTCGAAATGATGATTCAGAAGGTGGTAAAAGACCATTTGGTGATCGTCGACATGATGATTTTGATGGCAGAAGACCGTTTGGTGAACGTCGTGATGATATTGATGGTGGACGTAAACCATTTGGAGAATCTAGACGTGGTTTTGGTTTTAAACGAGATGATGAATTACCTGAAATCTGTAATTATACATAAATTAAATCATTGAAATTAAATATAATATTTTAAAATATCTTTTAGCTCCCATAAATAATACTTCATTACCACAAGAACGTCCAAAACTCATACTAAAACCAAAGACTGTGGATCCTAATGCACCAAAGACTGATATAGAAAGTTCTGTTGCCCTATCATCAATATTTGGTGGAGCAAAACCAGTTGATACAGCAGCTAAAGAAAGAGAAATCGAAGAAAAACTTTTAGCTAAACATGAATCAAAACCTCAACTGTCTGCTGCATCGTCAGTAACCAGTTTAAATGAAGCTGAAACCAAGTAAGTGTAAATACTTAATTATATTTTGTACAATGTTTCTTCATATTATTCTATTCACCAAAAATCATATTGTTTTGATAAATCGTTTAAGAAATATTTAAGGCCTGTTTTATGTTGAAATAGCTATGAGGGGTGTAATCAATATTTAATTTAAATGCAACGCATTACCAAAATTTATTTTTTACACGGTTAAGATGAATCTCATCAGCCAAATATGGCTGCTAGACTACTGATTCATATTCTAACAAAAAATGGTCGATGGAAATATTTAAATAATTTTCTATAATAATAATAAGTAATAATATTTATGTATACATTATTCATATTCACACTAACATTTTTCATAATTTCTCAGTTATATTTTTATATTATATTATTTGGAATAAATTACATATTTCACTATTAATATTATAAATTTATAATATTTTATCACATTGTTCGTTTAGAAAAAAAATAAACAAGAAATTACATGTAAGTAACAGGCTGATTTTTGATAGACCAGAAATAGTTCTTTATTATCTGGAATGAGCATTCAGCCAAAAATAAAAGGACAATCATAGTACCAACTGAATTTAATTCTATTTAGTTGACCTCCAATTTGTTCAATAATTATTTTTTTTTTTTAGTCTAATTGGTTAAAACTTAATACAATTATTTTTAAATATAAGGAATTTCATTATTTTTTTTAAGAACTCAAGAAGAAGCACAAGTTAAGGAAATTCAGCCATTAGCTCAACCTAAGCCTGTTGAAACATGGAGACGAAGAAGCCCACGCAGACAAAATGATGATGATCATCCACCACCACGACGACGAACTTCTCCTGATAGAAACCCAAAATATGAAGAGGCTCCTCTTCCAAGGGAAAATGCATGGGATAAACATTCTGTAAAAAAAGAATCATCTGCGCCACCATCTGATGAAAATGTGTTGGTATGCAATGGGGAAACACAACAACAACCAGAGTAATACATATAATTAAATTAAAAATACAAATGTTAGAGATAACACGTTTTACATTCATAATTTATTTTTAGAGTGGATGATGATAAACCCAAAACTAATGTTTACATTCCACCAAATCTTCGTAAAAAAACTGTTCCAATAGAAGAAAATGTGGTTCCTGATAGAGCAGCAGATGGATCAGAAATTATTGAGACTATAGTTGTAGAAGCACCAAGTGATGTAAGAACTGATCCTGATGGCCAATCTAGTGAACCTGATTTAGTAAAAGATCAACCAGCTATTGCTGAAGTAGTAGATATAAATGATTCTGGTTTCATTGAATGCAAGAATAGTTCTGATAAAAGTAAATTGATCATTTTTAATATAATTTATTAAAATATTTAATATTTATAATTAAATATAGATAAAGCAAAAAAAAAGCCTAAAATTGCTAAAAAAGTACCCGAAATAGAAGTAAAAAAGAAGTAAGTAAAATAATTAGTGTTAATATATATTATTGTATCTTAATTATTTACAAATTTTTATTTTTAGAGATCCTATTCTTACCAAGGAACAAAAAAAATCTGTAAGTATTGTATTTTTTAAATTTATGTTTAAATTAACATACTTTATTGGCATCTGAACGATGGTTGTGGTTTATCTTCAAATAGGGAAATCATCATCCATGGTATATATGAATACAAGTAATATGGGAATATTTAAAACATTTCCATAACCTTATGGTTATTCTGGTATTCATATAATATGCCGCTGTAGATGTGATTACCTTGTTTGAGTGGTTGCAAAAATACATACACCAGAGCACGTGTTAAGCTTAGCAATCGCCAATATTTGTACCTATTAATATTATTTATTACCGTATGACCTTTATTGAATATCTATCATATATATTGAGTATCTATTAATCTGCAGTGTGTACTTCCTTATCAAACCGGAAAGCAGTACTTAGCCACTGAGAAAAGTAAAGCCATAGTCGATGTATGGAGAACCTGAGTATTGGGTACTCCAAATGGTACCAATTAGTTATGAGATTAACATATTTCTAGTTTTTAGTTTAGTGGTATTTGTATGTTCAGGTGCCTAAATAGACCAGAAATTTATTATGTTTTATTCAATGGCCACAGAAGTTGACAGTAAATTCTTGGTATGCTGCTCTGTTTAAGTAAAACGAGGATACTGCATTCGTTTTCGAAGGATTTAGTCATCTTTTAAAATAGTTATCTCTAGTACATTAAGATCTTTTTCTAGCATTTATTCTGTTGTTATATGTTTGAAGGAGATTGAATGTAAATCACTATTTTTAATGAATATATATATATATATTTAGTAATATTTATTTCAATAAAATGTAAGGAATAATAAAAAATATAAGAATACGTCATAATAAGATACGCAAGATAAATTTTCATAATTAATAAAAAAATTTAAATGATTTTCAAATTTAATATTATTTTGAATATTTGCCTATATGTACATATGGATGTACATTTCTCATTAAATACTTTGATCTATACTCTATTCAGAATAACATTGCCCACTCGACTGACAAAAACTCGTCTTCTTCGTGCGTGTCTGTTGCCGCCATAGACGTACCGCAAGTGTATATGTAGTGAATAATAATAAAATAATATAATATAGATTATTACTTTAATACTTCTTATACTTATAATTATTATAACCACCGATAACTAACGACCAATCACAGTGCACCTGATTTGCCGGCAGCTCAGTTGCATGCGTAAAAGTGAGCAAGGTTATTCTGAATAGAGTATATTACATATTAAATAACGATTTTTAAGTAAAAATATTTAGTTGTAAATAGTAAAGTCTTGATTTTTCTATAAAAAAATAAATAAATAGAACTTAATTTAAAATGAAACAATTATATAGAATAGATTAATGGTCAAATTAAAATAAATCAATTTTGGTCATTTGAATATTATGTCATGGTTACATAGAATATGGAATTATAATGAAATATCTATTATATAGAAATTAATAGTTAAACTTGATATTCAGAAAAATAAAATCTATATATTAGCTATTTCAAAATTTTAACGTGAATATAAATTTTTTTTTATTTTTTATAAAAATACTAAAAAAAAAATTAGTTATACTTAAATAGAAAGTAGAATGTTTATACTTAGATAGATAACAAAAATCAAATTTTAAGAATTGCAATAGATGAAAACTTAATAATAGGGACAAATATACTGGACACTATATTTATTTTTGTTTTAATTGCCCATGTTAATGTAATATTTATAGTTTTAGTTTCATTGTGGTTATTAAATAATTGGTTTTATTTATTTATTTATACAGTATTTATAATTATTTTAATAACATAATTAATTTTCTTTTTCTTTAGACCACAAATAAATTTGCTGCACTTGATGATGGTTCCAACGAATAAAAGTTACATAATATTTATTATTTTTTATTATATTATATTATATTATATTTAAGGATAAACTGAGTGCTTATAAATATTAAGACTCTTAAACCTTCAATTTATTCTCTTTTAATCTCGTTATGTTTATATTCATTATATTTGTCTATGATAGAAATATTTAATTTTAAATGGTTATTCTATAATGTGAGTTACATAAAGTTTGAAGTCTGTTGTTACATTTAATGTTTAAAATTTTTAAGTGACTCAAATTGAGATAATAATTTTTAGTAATTATGTTATATACTGCATTTTTAAATTATTAATTTTTTCATTAATGTACTCGTATTTATTGAATCGAAGCTTCAAATTATTCATAAGACTGTTAAACTAATAATTATGCAATTTATTAGAAATAAAAACCGTCTGTGTTAAGATAAACGCTCATTATATATGTTAATAAGACTTTGACCAAGTACAAGTCACTGCCAAGTTTGGTATTATAAATCTTCATTTGTGTGCATTTTTAAATTTTTAATTTGTAACAACAGACAAAACGATGAGTGACAGTTTTTTGAATTTTTTTTTTATTAAAGTATGTTAATTGTTTATATATATATATAAATATATATGTGACATTTTATGTATAAAATTAAATTCATTTTTAATTTAAACGTTTCTATTACATGGAATTGTATTTTTGACTATAAATGTCTTGTGATCTATTTTTTTCTATTTATAAATTGTGTTTTTTATGAGTTAATTAATATTGATGCAAACAAGTGTCAAAATATGTAAATAATATTAAGCTGTAAATTATTACAATATTATATTATAATATTTTTTAAGATATTTATTTTACAACATTGAAATATTAATTGTCATAATCCACTTCTCTTATCAGTTTTAATATTTATATTAAACGAGTATATTACCAAAAACATTTTGTTATTTAATGAATACTAAACCAGTATAATAAGAAAATAATTGGACAATACAAAATTTTTTATATTGTAGTGATTTCTTGAATAATTTTTTATAATTGTGTAGTAGGAATACTTGAAATATTTATTAATTTATTTTATATGCATATTCGTATTATGGAAACCATTTTCACCGCAGGCACGTGTTATGACATTGTTTATGTGTTTGTGCTATATAAATTAATCTTGTTTGGAATAGGAAGTATTTGTTTTGATTTAATTTAGTTATAGTAGATTTATGTCTTATTTGTTGTTACATGTATTATTTTTTATTGTAGCGTAGGGAAAGTATTAAATTATATTACATACTTAATCCTTTTTTGTAATTTAGACAATTGTGTAAATTATTGTTATTAATTTTCTGTGTGGTGTGTAGGTATAAAAAATCTTTTTTTATATAAATTATAAGTATTTGTATAAAATTTTAGAGCTATACTCCCGCCCACGAGAGATCATTACCGTGTCACGACCAAAACGCGTCCGATTCAGGGCATTCCCCACCCACCGACAACTGTTCGGCAATATAAATCGCACTATAGCGTGACACATGGTAGGGGAAATATAGCCTCGGGCCGCTCACTGCAGTCAGAATACATGCGCGAAACGATAATCTCTCATGGGCTGTAGTATAGTCTTGTTTACTTCAAACGTGTGTTTAAGTGTTAAATGTAATATATAATTTCTCCTCTTCACATTAATATTGTTTTTATTTATTTTGAATATGACACTAATGTTTTATTTAATTTTTTTTACTAAACTTTCCTTTCTTTAGAGATTATAAGAATTAACAACATAATATATTAAATGGTGTTGTTTAAAGAATAAATCCGTGTTATATGTCTATTAATTCATTTTAGTCAAAACTTATGTTGACACTTCAAAAATATTTTAACAAACATTTGTATTAAAATTAGAAAGGTATATTTATGTTATTTTGTAATAAAATTTCGATAGTAACTGAAATAATTATTCCGGAATAATGTGTCCTGATCATTCAGTCTTAGTTTCTTCTTTCTTGGACTAATTGCATTAAATTGTAAAGTAAAATAAATTCTTCATTAATATAAAAATTTATATCACTTTAGGTATTTTGAGAAGTAAACAAGAGTTCAAGTTTTAGCTGTATTATTTTTGTATAATTATTTTTATTACTTATTAAAATAAAATATTACTTGAAAAATTGATGTGGTAGAAGAATCACATTACACCATTTATTCCATTAGGTATATTATCAACCATATTATGCTAGTGTTAAAATAATTGGGATTTCAAAACCATAAAAAAGTGAGCATTTGAGTAACACAATTGAATATTTTGTTGCAATATACATTGATCATGTCAACGCGAATGTCTAGAGAATTACAATGTAGTTGACTCGCCATATCTAAAACCTTTTAGTTCTTTAACAAGAAGTTGAATGTAGGTTTTATAAAAATGTGAATATTTTTTGGACAAATGCTATCAAAATATTATTAGAAGTTATGGTACTATATTATTATTATGTTATGGTATATATTGACAAATAACAGGATATAGGTATTGGATATTAAAATGGGATAATTAGGGTTAAGTTGTATAGGACGAATAAAAGGAAAGCGCAAATTGTAATTGGAAACTTTAATATTTATTTGAAAAGGATTTTTCATTAAAATAAGACATATTTAAAAAGTAAAAAATTATATTATTAAATTTACATAGGTAACATATGTCTTGAACAATATTTATAATAATTAAGATTATCTATTTACACAAAGAAATTTTTTTCATAATGGTTAATTACATTAAATTACATTTATTACACTGTAACATGAGCCATGGTATGTTAACTACAAAGTTATTTGTAGTAAAATTAGATGCTCTAAGTCTAGGCATGTCATAGCCTTGAAGTAGGCAAGCATAATCAGGTAATATGAATTTATGACATTTAGAACAACGGCTAATAAAATTAAAATAATACCATAATGTACGAGGTATATGTTGTCTTTTAATTTGTACGTTGTTTTCAACTAATGAACACAATGCTAAATGCATTAACTTTTTTACGACATGCCTCGGTTTGTCAATTCTATTATCTGATTTTAGGTAATAATTATTTATATGGTCTAGTCTAATGTCAATCTCTATAAACAAATTATTTGAAATGTCTAATTGATTAAACGTTTTTGAATGAAAGTAGTCAGGAAGATATGTTAAACAATTGTGAGAAACGGAAAGATTTTTAAGCTTCGTAAGTTCCTCTATGTACATAGGTAAATATGACTGAAAAAAAAAACTATGTATTAGTATCATTAAAATTAAATTGAGGTGAATAGTTTTTAGAGTTAATATGTTGGGAAGAGTTAATAAATATTTTAGGATAAAACATAAAAATATATTGTAAACATAAATAGGTATACTTTAATTATGATTTTTTAAATGATTAATGTGATTATAAAATTACCAATTGATTGTGGTCAACACATAGTGTTTGTAGGTTTCTTAAGTATAAGATTTCAAAAGGTAATATCTTCAAACCGTTTGAACTCATTTTTAAAGTTGTCAATGTATTAACAATTGTATTTCCCGACATCCAATCCCATAGGGTATCTTTATTATATTGTGTAGATGCCAATAAACTACCTGATAAGCTAAGATATTCAATAGGCAAATTACCTAATTGTTCGGGCAATTTAGGTAAATGGCCATTCTCCATAACAAGCTTTTTTAAAAATTGCATATTCAATATACGATTATCAAAATAACGATTAGCTGTAAATTCATAATTCATTGGATTATAAATATTAACATTGTCTTTTTTAGGAGGAACGTTTTTAGGCATGGTTCGTTCACTAATGAAAACATTTTTCCCACTAATCATGTCGCGTATCTGTTGCACGAGCAATATAAGCATTTTTATGTCATCTGCATGGAACAAGACGACATGATTGGGAATTATGAAATGTATGCCTAATTTTCCTTGGTGGGAAAATCGGGTGTGCAATTTACTTATATTTATTATCTTGTAAGTGATGCAATTTGGATACATAGAATTTTTGATGCGCAAACAGTAATAGTCTTGTATTTTTGTAGTTAACACACATGATCTGAGTTTTCTTCCAGTTGACTGTGTAGTTATATTGAAGTCTTTAATTTCGACAAGGCCTTGAAGTAACATTTTATATATATATATAAATATTAAAAATTGTATGGAGACAATATGAACTTGTTACACAAAATGTATTTAATTATTCAAAGAGAAAATGTTTAAGCGACAAGTTAACTTTACGAATAGAATTTAGAAGTAAGAAACTAAAAACGTAGAAATTAAATGTCTGAATCACACGGTCATGACTATCAGTATTAAATTGTAAGTTTTAAGTTTACTTTATTTACACTTTTACAGACATTGACATGACTCGTTTTGTATTTACACTTAATAACGGTAGGGTCGGTAGCATAGACCTATTAACTAAATGGACTGCGCCTTCCTCGCCCCCCATCTTTTATAAAAATCAGACTAAGTAATTTTGCAAAAAAAGGTATTATGGAAGAAAAAAAGAGTAAATTTATTATTTCTTCCATGAATTTTATGTTAATATTGTGGTTTTTACAATTTGATAAGAAATATAAACAAGAATCAGCATAAGAATAAATTATACGCGCATGCGTATTAGATCCTTGGAACGTCGGGAATAGTTCCTGCAACGATCCATTCGTTACGAATGGATCTTCGCAGGAAAGAATTTTTGGATCCATTCTGTTATCATTTCATTGTTATCGTATTCTGTTATCACTTATCAAAAATCTTGTTATCAAAGGCCGCCGGTGGCAATTCAAACAAAATATCGATCATATAATCTAATATAATAATATAATAAACGAACAATTTATTATTAAAATATAAATATTAATTTAAAAAATATAGAATATGTAATTAATAATTAATTACATTTTAAAATTAAAAACAGTAATTTATTACATGTTTTAAATTGCTACCAAAGAACAAAATTATTTTAAGGTTTTAGACATAATAAATCTCAACTTTTTTGACAATTTAAAAATAAATGTTTAATGAAAACCCAATTCCCAATGTTTTTAATTATATAAGCATGACATGCTTTACTCTATGCATTGTACTGTATCTTATACTGGCAATTCGAGTTTACCTTTAAGTTTTACAACTTGTTTATACATTATTTATATATTTTATTTTCTTATAATAGCTTAATATTTGACAAAAATTTAATTTTTATAATTAATATTTATTTAATCATTCAATTGCAATTATTAAAATTAAATATATATACATGTACAACATAGTATGTTAAGTGTGTTATAGTGTGTAAAGAAACTTAATCGTGTACATCTTGACTGACGACTGTATATTACCATTGATTATAAATACTAATATACTATTATACTAATATAAGATGTATAATCAATGATATTACTAGACTTTTATATTTTAAGTTATATTTATATTAATATTTGATCATACCACAGATAATAATAATTTATTATATTGAAAAATAAAAATAGTAATAAACTAATAAATAATAAATATCAATATTCATCCAATGATCATACATAATTATTATACTTTTAAGAGAATGTAAACATATTTTTAAAATGAATAATTATTAATTACTATTTAGGCATACTTATTTGAATTGGGGCGATAACAAACAAGTACATTTGAATTTTAGTATAGAAAATACTGTAATATAATATGCAATTGTAATATATGCAATATTATGTCATAGAGTAAGTATTATGTACATTGAAATGTTATCAAGTAAAATTAAATAATATTATATTCCTAACCTACAAATTATATAATACGATAACAATGAAGTGATAACAGAATGGATCCAAAAATTCTTTCCTGCGAAGATCCATTCGTTAAAATGTAGACTATTATCACATAAAATCATGGAATACATAATTTATAATAATTTTTCTTCCAGAATACCTTTTTTTGCTCATCAGCAAAAAGTCTGAGTAAATTTTTCTGTAAGCGCAGTCCATTTAGTTAATAGGTCTATGGTCGGTAGGTCATAATCGAACGAGCGCTTATCTAATCTGTGGCTTCACAACAGGACGGCGTTTGGCATCTTAGATAATACATAATATCATGTATATATATTATCATCACAGAACATTATATTATCATATTATGTATTATCTAAGCTCCCATCATACGGCGCCACACAGATTTTGAAAATAGTAATTTTTATCCTAAATATAGCAATATGCAGCATGTTTCAATAGCAAAGTCCAGATAATCTGACATTTTATTTAATATTGAAACGTAATAACAAATACTGTATTTGGTAATAACATGGAAAGTAATTGCCTATTTTAGTATTTTGTCATGGTAGTCAATAAAATATTAAAATCAACTTCAAAATATTATCAAAATAGTAACTATTATCAAGTGATTTTAACAAAAACAATTTTGGTTTTCATGATAACACTAATATTGTGTATTCGGTTTATAAAAATTGTAGCGGAACTACCTAGTTCAAAACTGGTGGAGTGGTATGCACTCGTTAAGTGCAAAAATAATTTTCAAATCGAAAACGCTATTAGAATGATACGACACGGTTCAAGGGGGGGTCCGGACCCGAGGACCCCCCCCCCTGGTTGCGCCACTGGTCAGGGTCGTGCCTAGAATTATTTTTTGAGGGGGTTTAATATTTTTAGAAGCACTTAATTAAACTTAAATCGTATAAAAATATTAAACATTACAATTTTTCTAAAATCGCTAAAATTTCGGGGGGGTTGAACACCAAACCGCTCCCACCCAATAGGCATGCCACTGGCATAATCTTCCTATATGTTTTGACATTATACTGATATTTAACCATTTTGAAAGAATTATCATTGTGATCAGTTATTGATTAAAATTTTTACATTTATCAGTCTCTACGGTCAATTTATCATAAAACCCCTAAATGAGACATTAATACCCAAATTTGGCAATATTTTGCTCAGAATCGTTTTTCGACTACAATGATTTATCATTTCATTCAAATTGTAATCAAAATTCAACACTATTCTCTTTACACCTATATACCATCCCTTGTTTTTTTATATTTTAAACAGCTATAAAAAAAAAAATCGTAAATGTAATAATTCACAATTAATTGGAATTAAGTTAAGTAAAATGTATTAAACGTCAATAAAATATTTAAAAATTTTTTGTCAATTTTATTTAACATTATTGTAAAATATTGTAAAATAATAAGACTTGAGATATTCCTAATATGTTGGAAATACATTAAGATATATATATGTACTCATACTTAATTAAAATTTTTAAAAAATTTCTAAATATTTTGGCTTTTATATTATTTCTTATTTTAAAATTATTGAGAAATAATAATAAGAATATTCGTATGGATTTTAAGATTTTCGTTTAAATTCAAAATATAAACTTTAAACCGCTATAAAAAGAAATTGAGACTTGGGACTTTTCTAATATTTTGATATGATGTTAAGTAATGACAATTTTATCAAATATTACATATAGGTACATCGTACATGAAAATACATTCTTCGCTTCGCTCAGAATCTAAAATGAGAATTTTATGAAATATCAAATATTCACGTCCCATATTTTGTAGAAAAATAAACGTAATGGTTCTAAAATTTGATCAAATATATATATATACTATATAGTGCCTATGTGAACACCCAATAAAATTTTCAAGTCTTTAAACTTTAAAATTGCCTGAGTTATCGTGAAATATTGAAATCGAATTCGTCGAAATTTCAGTTTTCGTGAAAAATCCCATTTTTTCGTCGTTTTTTCTGTCGCATACGGTCAATTTTGTGAAATTCGAAAAATAATCTTAATAAAGTACCAAATACATTCACTTTCCAAGCGGAAACATATGTTATATGTGAAATCGGACCAATATTTCGGATTCGGATAGTAAAAGTGTCGAGATACCTACCTACTTATATACATTTACGTTTCAACGTACGAGTTCTTTAATTTTATGACATATATTAAGGACATAATATATTATAATATAAAGTCATAAAGAGCACCAAATAAAAATTTAATATCTCAAGTTCTATAAAAATTACTATAAAATTCCTGAATGATTTACCTATCTAAATAGGTACTCATATCTGACAGGACTCCCTCAAAATGATTTTTCGTTGAATTCAAATTTTAATTATACATTTATAATTGCACACTATCCTCCCTATCTCATCAATTTTATTAAATATTATTGTTAAACAATTTAAAAATAATAAAAATATAATGTTTCTGATAAATATCGATTTTACTAATATTTAAACTTTAAAGAACTATAAAAAAAAAAATTGTGACGCGAGTTACCATTATGTTAGTAGGTATATTCTTTTATAAAATTTTCGAACCGTAAAATCTAATACAGCCAATTGTATCAAACATTATGGGATTGTGATGCAATTTTAGGAAATATTTAAAGTTCTAAATATTGTAGAGAAATTAATGTAAAGTTTAAAAATTTTATCACGTATATAAAATACCTATATATAAATATAATATAAACATCTAATAAAATGTTCAAGTCAAGCATGAATTTTATATATCATTTACATTCTTTTTATTTCACCCAAAAAAACATAACCATATTTTATAATAGATAACATATACAATATATAATATTCTTATTTGTTCATTCAATACACATTTTTTTAGAAATGTAGTTTAAAAAATATTCGCTTCATTATTTTCTAAAGGAATAAAAAAAAATGTATTTTATTATTTATTCAGATACTGCCACCTTACCCAAATATGTGAATATTTTAATATTAATGAATGTTTGTTGGTTTGTCCTTTCATAATTTAATATTAATAACAACACATTATAGTTAAAATATTCTAATTCATTTTATTATTATAAAAATGTATATTAATTCATGCTGACATGAACTATATTTTATCATAGTAGGTACTGTAGTGAGCTTACGTGTGATACGTGTATCGTAGTATCATCAAATGTAACCCGTTTTACACTTTGTTTGACGAAGTCAGGATTTCCAATGAACGTCTTGGAGAAGGATTCAACCGGTTATTAATTTATAATAATATAAAAACAGTTTATAAAGTTAAATATTTATTTATTATAATTAATAAAAATATAAAATTATTTATAAATATAAGAAAAATACAAGTCAACTTAAATATATCGTCGGTGTGAGAATTCTAAGAACATTCAATAGGCAAAGTAATAATCGTAAAAAATATATGTATCTTAATCCCCATAAAAACGTCTACAGTAAACATTGTAAACACCTGGTTTACTACAGTACTATAACCTTAATGTTAATATAATATTACCTTTTACCTACTATTAACGGTAGCATCATGTAACTCGTTATCACACATGCTTCTCTTTTTAAATAATAATACAAAATATAATATTAATACTTAAATACTTATAACTTAATATTCAAATTATTGCATATACCAATATGTATATAACATAATAAATAATAATAAATTATATAATCATTAAATACAATTTAAAATTTGTATATATATATAGGTATACATTATACCTACAATATGTCAATATACATAATTTAGTGATTATTACATAAATTAAATTAATTATTACACTTAATAATATAATGCCTCCCTATATGTAAATATTATATAGGTATAATAATAATAAAATAATTAATAATATTATATATAAAGGTCTAAAAATTGTACTGAAGTATACTTACATATAACTTCACATCATATCAAAATATTACATATATAATATAATAATATACATATACATACATCTGATGAACTTTGCTCAGAAGATTTTCAAATATAATGATTTATCATTATATAAATACAAAATTGTTCTTATTTTCTTAACAATATAATTGAAATACAATTTACATAAAAAAAAAAAATTAAAATTAAAAATGGATTTTATATTATAAACAGTTAAAAAAAATACAAATAGTGGCACCTATTCAAACTTATTTTAATATAGCATATAAGGCTGTTTTCCAAATAGTGCTTACTTACTGCTATATATAAAAAAGAGGTAATTGTTTGTTATCGCTCTGTAAGGCACCTATAAAAAATTTATCACCCCGCCACTCATGTTTGTTATCGTCCTGCCATAAATAAAGAAATAAATACAATGTATATAAAAACTGTTTCAATATTTAATATTATTAAAAATAGTATAAAATTTAAATATAAAAAAGATGAGCTGATACTCCTGCTGCAGAGATATAGGTGTACAAATTATAATATTTAATTAGAATTAGAATAATAGAAATATATCTATACGGCGCGACAATAACAAACAAGAGAGGTGGGGTGATACATTTTTTACGGGGCACTGGTGATAACAAACAATAACCAAAAAAGATTTTAGCTTTTAGCATTACAATTTTTCTGAATTAAAGTACATTAATATCCATCTTTTTCAAACTTGTATAATAAGGTTTTAAAATTGGTAATATTGACACATAATTTACTGGTTTATAATTAAATAATTTTATTTTTTTTTGCCAGGTCCATATAAAATCTTCCCTAGTTATAAATAATTGAAAACTAAATAAAGCTGGAACAAAACTACCAAATTGTATTAAACTTTCTTCAAAATCAGTTAAATTTTCAATCTGTAATGGAAAGAAAATCAAATTATTACATTATTTTTAGTAAGTTTGTAGATTTGTATGTTATATTTTAAGTTGTCATTATTAATGACAATATTATTATGAATGAAAAAAAAAATGTATTTTTTAATAAAAAATACTATAAAATTGATTACCGATTTTGTTTTTATTGACATATTTTTGATCCTTAAATATTTTAAATTTAAAAGTTTGATATTCTTCAAGCATTTATATGTTATTTTTCCATCAAATTCAAATGTTATTAAATCTAAAAGTATAATAAAAATATTTATATCTCGTTAATAACTTTATAAAACTTTTTTACCTTTGAGATTAGATACTGGTAATTCTTCAAAAATACTATCATTTAAATTAATACAGTTGGTAAGACGCAAACATTCCAGATTAAGAAAATTGTTGAATATTAAATAAAAATCACTGGACATCAGAATTTCTGCATTTTGAATGTGCAAAGATTTTAAATTGTTACTAAATTGTACTATTTGGTGCCGATTTCCAAGAAAACAGTCTATTGATGTTAATAAACGTAATGTACAGTCTGGAATTGCTGGTATAGAACTAATAGAATATGGATTTTCTATATCCCAAGGAATTATTGACAATTCTTTGAGTTTTTTCATATTACGTAATGATTCGACAAATTTTTTTATACACAATTTGTCGTCATTGCACATTTGGCTTGAATTAGTCGTAAAATGTACTTTTAAGCACTTTAAATTTTGTAGTTTGGACACAGCTGATAATAAACAACATGGGAGATTTTCTATACTTAATTCCTCCAATGACACTTGTTTACTTAATAATAATATAAGTTCTTCAATATCAATTAATCTGTCATCAAAGTATATTGGTCGATAAGAATTCAATGTCAAATTCTTTAATTTAATGTGTGCAGGTAAATGCATAAATATAACTGTACCATCATCCATATGTAAACTATTTATATTTTTGGCGTTCTTTAAACCATTTGTTACACTTGAATGTGTAAATAAATTATTGTCGTTAATATTACATTTTAATAATCCTAGATTTTTCAAATTCGGACAACATTGCATAAATGTATTGAATTTGTGATCATCTAAGTAAACAGCATTGAATGTCAAACTTTGCAAGTTTAACAATAATTTATGGGGATTATAATAAAGACACGGTATTGGACTTTCTTCAATTGTTAATGATTTAAGATTATTGCAACCGTCACTAATACAATTTAATAGAAAACGATCATGAAAATTTAATACTTTTTTTAAATGTAGAGATATAATCCGATTGCCTAAACCTTCAAATATGGATGGATCAATACTATTGCGTTTGCGTTTAAAAAATAATTTTAAATTGAAAAATGTCCTTTTAGATTTTATTAATGTTTTCTGGAAATCATTGCAGTCCATCATACGTTCTTTTATGGAAATCTTAACTTTTTTGCGGTTTATAAACCATTGTTTCTTACTTAATGTTGGATGTAAGAAGGCATGGTACCATTTTGAATTTATCAATGATAAATTTCTTCGATCATTGTATGGTAAAAAAACCAATATTTTCGTAATGACCTGAAAATAAAAAAGAAAAACGATAGTACACAAAATGTAAATTACCTGGCGGTAAACAACTTATCAAAACAACGTATTACTCACTTCTTGCGGTAACGCATCCGTATTCATGGTTATTATTATTCGATAATTTAAAATAAATATTAAGTAGACATGCGATTTCTAGAAATTAAATGCAATGCAATGTTAATTGTTACTGAGGACACGCACGAAAATAATTAATCTAATAATTTTTTTTATGATCATTTGTCAATCACAATCAATCAAATCAAATTGGGTTCGAATAAAATATTTTGCAAAATTCACACCCAGCACGAATGTATTCGAAAACTCATCAGTGATCAGTCATCCTCATCGCTATTGTAAGTCACTTTTATAGTTTTATCAAGTAAAGCACAACTTAAAGACTTAACATTATTTAAGTGGAAATGATGACTTGAAACTTGAACAACTAAAAAGCACGATTTAAAATACATAAGTTAGGTTTAGGTTGGAACTCAGACTATGAAAACAATAAAAGCCAAAACTGAAAACATGCCCAGTAAATCTTTTGTTGAAATCAACTGTTGTGTTAATCTAATGACTAGCGTGACCAGCGGAATTATTTGTAACTAGAACAACGACATGATTAATAATTATTTAACTTTAAAAATTCTCGCGTTTTTTGCAAAAAGTATTAAAATAATTTTTGCGAAAAGTATTTAAATACACAGTCTTTCTAAAAATATTTTAAAATGAATTGTTGCGTTCCGCAGTGTAAAAAAAACCTAATGTAGTTCATTTAGCATACCCAAAAATGAACGGATATAATGGGAAAAATTTTTAAAATTTAATATAAGGATTATGTTGTTAATAAAATTGTTAATTTGTTTTGTTGTATTTATTTACTTTATTTATAATTAGTAATCACATTTTCACACTTCAGTGTTCAGTCTATAATTTATATTTCACTTTTAATACCTTTTGCAAAAAACGGGGGAATTTTTAAAGTTGAATAATTATTATTTTTTATTAATCATGTTCTAGTTACAAATAATTCCGCTCGTCGCGCTAGTCATTAGTTTAACAGCAGATTTCTACAGTAGATTTACCAGTCATGTTTTCATAGGCATAGAGTAATAGCGTTTTCGATTTGAAAATTATTTTTTGCACTAAACGAGTGCATACCACTCCACCAGTTTTGAACTAGATCCGTTACAGTTTTTTTTAAACCGAATACGCAATTGGTGTTATCATGAAAACCAAAATTGTATTTGTGAAAATTACTTGATAATAGAAATAATAGTTACTATTTTGATAATATTTTGGCGCTAATTTTAATATTTTATTGACTACCATGACAAAATACTAAAATTGATACAGTTCGTTTTCCTGCTGCATATTTAGGATAAAAATGACTATTATTAAAATCTGTTATTATTCTATACGCCGTAAGACGGGAGAGTCTGAAGTTTCTCATAAACTAAAAAGAAACAATGTAATCCATTAAATTATAAGTGTTAAAATAATTTAAGAAATAAAGTAATATTTTTTTTCATACTTCCTCATCTGTAAAACCATGTACAACCATTTCTACAAAATTCTGAACTTTAGGTTTTATATTATCATTATTCATTACTAATAATAATAATAATTAGCGTTTTACATATAATTCCATCATAGACAAACAGTAAATCAGTTTACATTATGTACGAAGAAATAAAAAAAGTATAATATATTTTGTAAGTAAAACATGTATGTGAAGTAATAAGTAGATTTTATATAATTTAGAAATAAAAAATTGCCTGGTTATTTTTATAAAATTAAACAGCAGTATAAGAATAAGCAATAAAGAAATAAAGAATAAGCTACCTATTAAGTAAGAAAAAATATAATAATGGTTTTAAGACTTAGGAATTTTAGAGTTCGGATATTTTTTTTTTCTCTCTTGAAATTTTTTTTAATTTAATATTTTCTTGATAAGAAAATTGACGCATTCTCATTTGTAGGGAGAATACAATTATTTCACATGTAACTTCAACACAATGAGAAGGACAACTAAATTTAAAGTTAAAATTATTTTGTGTTATTTCATCAATGACATTATCAAATACATTATAATCATTGCAATGCTTTCCAAATTCTACAATATTTAAAAATTCAAATAAAGCAGCATATGGATAAATTAATTTTCCATTTGTTTTCAAATTTACAAGCTCAGCACAAGGATGATTGATGTTGCCAGCTTCAAAATAGTTAATACAAGTAATGCATTTTCTTCTTTTTAATATTTGTTTAGTAACATACCCGTAAACATAATATAATATATAATCCCTTGTACTAGACTCGGTGTCATTGTTTGTTTGAGGCAGTACTTCACATGGTTCTCATAATCCTTATTCGATTAGTTGATCTAATTTTCCTTAAGTTTATAAATTTTATCAGACCTTTCAGATGACTTATCATGGAAAATTACTTTTAAATCTGATAGTGAAATTTTTGGTACATCAGTAATAGTCACTGTACAATTTCCATGCTTTGGATGCTTTAAAACAGTGTATACTGATAAAATTTTATACAAGTGAAGAAAAGTGGGTGTACTTGGATGGTCATTGGGGCCACATTATTGTCTTATAATTCCAAAAAATTTCTAGACCAAAGTTTATTAGAAAATTAATAATTTTATTATATAAATATATTATAGGTAATATGTATATTTAATATAATTACTTCAAGTGGATCTTGGCACATTTTACCAGTTAAAACATATTCATATCCACAAGATTTTAGAAGATAAGTAGACAAATCTATTGTTAAACTTATTGTAACCCTAAGACCTTGAGCAGATTGACATGTTAAGAATTTTTCGGGGGTTATTTTACCAGATAACATTTCATCCTCCCATGAATTAATATAAAGTAATGCATCTCTAAAACCCTATAAAATAAATGTATTACCTAAGTGTTTATATTCATAATAAAATACTTAATATAAAAAATAAAAATAATGTTATTTACCTGAAAACCATTGTCATCCAACTTTATCCCTTGCTAAGGTACGTTACGATTAAAATTATCGAATAAATTATTCCAAAACTCTACAAATCTTGAAGTTTCTTCAGATCTTTTGAGCATAATATTTCCTTTTGATGTATAATATTTCATTGTTTTTGCCATGCTCATACTAAAAATCTACAATTTTCAAATTATGAATATTTAGTTTAAATTTAACATAATCAAATTAAAAACTTTTAAAAGTAAATCTACACAAATATCTAATAACCTGATCATATATCTAAATTATAAAATGAAAATATAGTACACATTTTATTTATAAACAATAAAAAAAAGAAATCACAAGAATATAATATTTTGATGTGTAAAATAAGTTATAAAAATATTTAATTATATATTTTTTATATCTGAGTGCAAAGATGAACATACATCTTAGCCATAGGAGTTAAATCAAGATGCTGTGGAGTTATTCTTGGAATTATTCTTAAATTTCCAGGATGTTGTATATACTTCTCTGAAATAACCCCAAGCGATTTGATTTGAATCTGATTGAAACTAAAGAAACATTAAATTTATTAAATATAATAAAAAATAATACTTAGTTTATTTAATACCACAGTTATCTACGCCTAACTTAACCGTGGTTAATATTAATAATACCTTTAGTTGCTTGTTGTTGTACAAACAATTTCTCAGACATTTAAAGAGATGTACAAAGTCAGATAAAGCATACACCATACACTTTTCTGTCTGGATGAACAGGGTGCTCAAAGTAGATTTTTAATTCAGATTTTGAACCATTTATTCCAAGTTCTTTTCACATTCGTCTATTAGTAGTGGCGCCACAGAGTTGAAAGACCGAAGTCGAGGTTCAACGTTTTCGGACTGTACGTTTTGATGTTGGTCCCGTTTGCCGCTGTAAGTGTGATTGTCGATGTTGCTGTCGGCCAGTGATCGAGGGGCACGACGGAGATTTCGGCTCCGGTATCTATCAAGAACATCCGCCCGGTGCAGAGGTCGGTGGTGTGTGTCCGTGTTGATGAACTTAGAGCGGCCAGAGTGGACGTCCCTGACGCGCATTTCAATTTAACGCGCCTTTACGTGCGCGTATCGAGACTGCGCACGGCGGTCGGCACTTCTTCGCGCGATCGCCGAACCTATTATAATTGTAACAATACATCGGATTCGACGATGGCGAGCGTCGCCTCTCTTGCTGCGCGACTAAGATATCGCGCGTATTTTATTTTTCGCGGGCGTGGGCATCAGGGCGGCCGCGGAGTTCCTGCACCTGTTGTGTGAGTACCAGGATGGTCGCCTCCATCGCCTCCATGCGATTGTTCGAGGCCCGGACGGCGTCAACCTGCCTGTTGCTCTTGCACAATTCATGTACGCGATCCGCGATCGCGAGTGCGTCCAGAGGGCCGTCTATCTAGAGTGGCCGCCACTGTCTGGATGTTGGACGGCAGCTTCTGAATCCAGCCCTATGTGCATATGCAGGATGATTCTATCTCTGAGAAGTCTTTAAAAGATTTTAAATAGAAGTACATATTTAAACTTCTATGCATTGTAACCGAGAATACCCAAATTAATAATATTATTTAGAAGTCCATTTGATTACACAGTGCAACATCTATGCGATTGTACATTAATTACTCCGCATAGTAGTTTAATAATGCGATGGTTTACTATTTACTTCACATAGAAATCCCATTTTGTATTTATTGTGAAGAATACGATTCTAAAACTATTTTTATCTAAAATTACCTATATGAAAAATATTGTTGTTGGTATATTATTAAATAATAAATATCATTGGTTCATACTTTCGTAGGACGTAGCCTGTATTCCGTGTAGCGATTATTGTTCCATGGACAATATTATTATGTCTTTTATTCACGAGTGTGTCGGTAAACACTAAACAGGAACCTCGTTTTTTCCGTTTATTATTTTTCATTCGACAGAATTCAGTGTACCTATTTATTACTGTCTATAGTATTCTAGTGTAGAAGATATTATAGAAGTGTTTGCGAAACTGCGAAGTGCGACAAATGTAATATACGATTAGATATTAAAATGTCGTCTCAAAAACAGGTAATTATCTTTTTATTGTACTTTTTAATAACCAATATTGTTGCACAACCAATTGAAAAAATATTATTTTATAGAGCATTATTTGAATTTTTTTTTTAAATTCCCGTCTAGGTAAAAATAAAAGATCTAACTAGAGACCAAAACTAAATTTTATATATATAGTTTATACCTACCTCAAGTTTTATTATTCGTAGTCTAATTTATTATTATTGCTTATTTATTAACGTTGATAATAATTTTTAAACAGAAATCGTGTGTTACTGTGTTAACATCTTAGTTATATTATTGATAGGTATCATTGTTTTTATAGGTAAAACATGTAAAATAAATAACAATAAATTACATTTATTTATACTATTTGAATAATTCCTATGTATTATAATTTATAATTATGTGTACTAGGTATACTATCTAATACTACTACTACCTACCTACTATATGTGATTTATAAATATTAATTTAATTTATTAATACTTTATTAGATATTGCATTGAAGACATTTAATGGAACAGAAGTTGAATTTGAAAACCACGTTAAAAATTATTTTAGACATGGCCAACAAAGACTGTCTCGTGAAAAGAAATAGAAATTGTATTTTTAGTATTTAAGTGAAAATAAAATGTATTAAAATTTATAGATTAGTATAAATATATAATAAAATGTTAAAACCATATATTTCTTCTATGAAAATGTTCTTATAATATATGGAGAAGGTGTGTTGATTACAATCAGTTCTGCTATGTAGGTATTCAACATTATAACAATGATTTAATTGGAGTTATAGTATCTAAGTTTACTATAACTAATTTTTCATATTTAAATGATAAATTAAAGTATTTCTGGTCTACAAACAATTTTAGTTATGCTTTAATTTATAAATATACACAATATATTAATAATGTAACAATGAGAAGTAAAATAGACATTCTCAAAAAAATGTCTCAAAAACTTCACATTTAATACCCTAAGGGAGATCTATGCGACGTTTATGAGATTACTATGAAAGTGTTTTGATACTGAAATAAGTGTTCTCCGTGAAGTCACTTTGAGATATCATATAGCAATATTTTGGGGATATCTCGTGCAGTAACTTCGCGAGATTGGGCGTTAAGCGTCCCAGAGATATCTCTAAGATTGATTTTAGGCACTAATAATATTTAACCTCTCATAACACAGCGAGAATATTATGTGACTTCTCAGAGATTTAAAAATGCACATAGGGAGAATTCATTCAGGATCGCGTCGCTGACCCCTTCCGGTAGCACACTGCGCATCTCGCGGAATTTGTGCGCCGAGGGAACGTCGTACGCCTCGATTAGCCGTAATCCAATTACGTCGTATGACGCGCGAGGTCCGAGGATGTCCATAATCGTACGGATTCCGTGTTCGTCCAACGCACAATGTTCCGAAACACTATTTTCCTGGTCAAAATTAAAATCTCCGGAGAAAATAAAGTTTTAAACGTATATTAATTTGTTTTGTAATTTATTGAAATAAATTAAAATTAAATAATTATATAATATATATACATATTATATAATATAAAACAATTTTTTATTTATTTAACTATTCCAATATAAAATTTATTTATTTATGGTGATGGGTATATCTAATGAAATTGTATCAATAATTGTTGCATAATGCTTAAAATGCAATAATCTAGTTAATAATATATTATAATTGCACATATTATATTGTTACGAATTATTATAAAACGTATACACTTTATGATAATGTTGGTATAATTTTTTTTTTTTTTTTATTTAAAACAAAATGTTGGTATAATTAATCGAAAATAGATTAGATATTATTTTTACATTTAATTGGTATTTATATTATTATATTTTATATTATTTAAATAGGATTTTAATAAGTTCTGATCCAGAAATATCATCTATGACATTTTTATATTTAAAAACACAAAAAAAAAGGATTAACTGACGATATGTGTAGTTTAATATATTAATTTTAAAGTGTACCCTAAAATATATATACAATTGTATTTTGTATGTGTATACTACAATTAATTATTATTAATATAATAATATTATTATTATTATTACAATTAATAAATGAAGTAAATATATACCATACCGATATCAAACATGAATAAAATATTTTTTTTTTTATTATATTGTTGCATAGTTTTATTTTAAAATAATGTTAACGGTAGATTTGCAAATGTTTGCAGCTATAATTGATATAAATATACTATATGGACTTAACTCTATAAATATAAACTATTTTTGTCATGGAGCATTGCGGAGATAAATTTGTATAATACATTAAAGGTAAAATTTACTGGAAATTAATGGTTATTTTTCAAATAATTTTTTTCAATATTATTTTTATTAATTATAATTAAAATTATATTATTACATATTTTTATAGCTAGCTAAACAAACTATCACATAGTTAATTTATTTTTGTTTTTTAATTAATTTTATTATTGACAAAAAACTGTTAAATCTAATAAATATTGACAATACTTATCAAAAATAAAAAATAAAATCAAAGTTAGTCAAATTTATAACTCAATAAAACCTAAGATAAATATAATTAGATTTAATAATTTTGAATAATACATAATTAAACTACTGTAGAATAAGAATCTATAATTACAGCTTTTTTTTATTGAAATAAAAAAAATGAATTTTGTCCAGGACTTTCAGATTTTGGAACACTGTGCGTCGTAACAAGAACGCGAGTGCAGTAGGTCAGTGAGGGAGTGTGACGCACTGATGACTGATCGCACTCCGGCTCGGGAGTGCAAGTGCAAGTGTGCAAGTGCTGCATTCGAACAACGTAAAACCAGTGTGACCGATATCGGATCCGATAATATCGACCGGTAATATCGGTAAGTGTGAAAACGCCCTTACCCATTTAGAAATTAAATAATTTATCGTATATCACATACCCAAGAAACCATTAATATTATTGCTTAGTTCCATATCGAATGTCGTGGTGGTCATATCATCATTGTCTTGAAGATAAATAGATATATTGTGTTGTATTATTATATTGCATAGATACATATTTGGTAAGTAAACTATTTATTGAAATAATAAATTTTTATTTACATTTGTAATTGACAATAATTATAAAATATTTATTTTTATTTTTTTTTTAATATAATTTATATAAAATTGTGATGTGATGATCTGTTCAAAAGTCGACCCAAATGTGGAGTGTTCTATAGGCGCAATTTGGGTAAAAATTTTGGGGGTGCTAAATTATTTTATCTCTTTCCTCCTCACTATTTATAAATTTGGAATTAATGTAATGCTAATTACAACACAATGTAATTCACATAATAATACTTTATACAATATTTATTTTAATACATTATAAAAGTACTTACATATATTATTAAAATTAAATTTATAAGCTAGACTTTTATTTATAATAATGGTCCTTAATAAGAAAACACAGGTGATGGTGAAATATCATAGATTTTCCGACTCTAAATTAGAGAATCTTAAGTGGGGTTTTCCCCCATATTCCTCTGTATTATAGATCGAAGGTGGCTTACGGGGACTTTTTGGAGCTGAAGCCCCTCAAAAAAATTGCGATTAAAATATTTAAGCGCCCCCCCCTAATATTTTTTATGATCTCCGCCAATGCTCTGTATCCCCCATTATAAAACTTGGTACCTACCAAATTGTAATGTGGGGGGATAAACTTGCCATAGATCTGATTACATACAATTTTTAACTCCTCTCAAATATAAAACTCATAATAATAAATATAAGATATAAATTATATCAAATATAAAACTTATAATAATAAATAGAGCCTATGTTTAAATGATAACTATAATTTTATATATAAACGTTTATACATTACATGGAATTTATAAATATAATTTTTAATTTTTTTGTCGTTTTTTCTACCGCATAAGGTCAATTTTAAAAATTCGAAAAATGACCTAAATAAAGTATCTACCATATACATCCAATTTTTTACTGAAAACCTATACTATTCTTAAATATCCTAGCTTTAGGTATTTCTAGTCTAAAAAATGTCTTCATAATACATAAAAATAAGAAAAATCCATACCTATAAATACTTTAAATATTGATTTCACTGATAATTCAATTTTAAACACCTATAAAAAAAAAATGAGCCTTGGAATTTTTCTAATATTTTGATATAATATTAAATAATATGTAAGTATACTTTAGTAAAATTTTCAGACCTAAATGCTCAAAATTATCAATTTTATCAAACATTATATACATAAAAACGAGGATTCTACGAAATATTCAAAGTCCTATATTTTGTAGAAAATTAAAATAAAGGTTCCAAAATTTTACCAAATATAATATATAAGTACCTAAATTATATAATAAGTGCTAAATTATTTTATTTCTTTCCTCCTCACTATTTATAAATTTGGAATTAATGTAATGCTAATTACAACACAATGTAATTCACATAATACTACTTTATATAACATTTATTATAATACGAGGTACATTATAAAAGTACTTACATATAATATTAAAATTAAATTTATAAGCTAGACTTTCATTTATAATAATGGTCCGTAATAAGAAAACATGGGGGAGGGGGGAAATGTCATAGATTTGCCGACTGTAAATTAGAAAATTTTAAGTGCGGTTTCCCCCATACGGCCATACTCCTTTGTATTATAGACGGTGAACGAAGGGGGGGCAACATTTTTTGTAGCTGAAGCGCCTTAAAAAAATAGCGATTAAAATCAGGGTTTGAATTAGAAAAATTAATTTCGTTTATCGTTATTAATAATTTTAACGTTATATTATTTTTGTATTTTGTGTTAAACGTTATTGATTTATATAACGTTATTTTATTAAACGTTATCAGATATTTTTGCGTTATTTTTTTTTTTTTCGTTAAATATATAATCTAATTTTTTGGGTTTTTTGTTTTAAAACATACTTTATTATTAACTGCATGAATGTAGCCTAGGAATTTTTTGGATGTTAAACACTCCTCCCTCTTACAGTAAAGAAAAGAAAATAATTGCTGTATTTGAATAAAATAAATTAATAAACTTAAATTTGGTGCTTTAGTGCTTGGTGAGCACTGAGAATGACAATATTATTTATATTATGTTAAAATACCTTACGACACACCACTAACAATAAAATTCTTGCAAACGTATTTTTTCAAACCTTACATACTTACATAATAGAATTGAATATTATTCATTATTTATTATTATTCAATAAATTCTTAGCAATGTATTACCATATACCTAGTATACAAAAAAACTATAATTTCTTCCTAGATAGTTATAATTTATAAATATTAAAGGAAAATATGAAATTGGGCGTTTATATGATTAAATAAATAGATTAGGTAAATTAAGAAAATTACAAAAAAAAAAAAAAAATAGTTATATTATTTTATTACCTACCTATTTTAAATAAAATATTAAAATGTATATTGAGTACACTACGTAGACCAGGTATGTCAAACTCAAAGTATCAAGTGGGCCAAACATATTGAATAGTTAACTAAACATAAACATAAACATAAACATATTTTAATAAAAAAATTTTTTTTCAATTTTATTATTCTTTACGAACACAAAAAGTACAGTATAAATTAACATTTTCATTAAAAAAAAAATCATATTGATTAGGTATTTAAATTATAAAATAAAATTATATTAATAATTTTTTTTGGACGATATTTGACATCTCTTTTCTCCAATCATCTTTTCAATTTCGGGAGAAATTTTGTCCATTAATATTGGTAGCCACGGGCCGCAAAAAAATTAGCCGTAGGCCGCGTGTTTGACATACCTTATGTAGACTGTAACCAGCCTGGTGCGGGCAGCGGGCGTGCAGAGTGCAGAACTGCAGACTGTGGTTTACTATTCACAATAGTATAATATTCTATATACAATGTATCGATTATAGGTTTTTGTCTAAAACTATCGCGTGCACCGTCACCTATCGTAGCAAATCGAGCCTCGTTATGGCAATCTACCCGCATTAAACTATAATATTATCATTGATTTTATAATACTGTACAATTGTATTATAAAATCAATGATATTAATATATTAAATTATTTAGTATAAACGGCGGCAGAGGCCAACGTGAAGGATATTGTGTTGACTGCGCGACACATTCATGCTCTTATGCGCGCATTGTATGACTGTAAAAGTAGGTATTGCATATTAATATATTATATGTGGATAACGCAAAGAAGATATTTTTTGTCTCAATAACAGTGATCGATGACAGTTCATTATTATTAATTATTATACATCAAGACTTTTTGGGGGCCCCTAAAAAATATTTCAAAAATGGGGCCTGGGGCAAAATGGACCCGTTGCCCCTCTGAACGGCCCTTTTTAAATGCCCCCTTAATATTTTTTAGAATCTCCGCCAATACTCGGTATCCCCCATTATAAAACTTGGTACCTACCAAATTGTAATGGGGGGGGGGGATAAACTTGCCACCTAATACCAAAAATTGTCAATTTTATCAAACATTATATACGTAAAAACGAGAATTTTACGAAATATTCAACGTCCTTTATTTTGTAGAAAAATTAACAAACCGATTCCAAAATTTTACCACATATAATATACAGTAGGTATGTGAATACCCCAAAAAAAATTTCAAGTCTCTATCTTCAAAATTGCCTGAAATATTGTGAAATATTGAAATCGAATTCTTCGAAATTTCATTTTTCATGAAAAATGCCGTTTTTTCGTCATTTTTTCTACCGCTTAGGGTCAATTAGGAGAAATTCGAAAAATGACCTACATTAAGTACCAACTACATCCACTTTCCAACCGAAAATATAAGCTATTCTGGAAAATCGGAGCATTATTTCGGGTCTTAAAAGTGTTTTTAGAAATAATAAAAAAAAAAAAAGAGCTGATACTCCTGCCTCATGGCATGAGATACAGGTGTGCAAATCATAAATCATTAATTTTAATTAGAATTTGAATGCAATGATAAACCATTTCATTCGAAAAAACAATTCTGAGTGAGTTCAGTCAGATAATAATGTAGGTATTTTTTAAAATATTGACATTTTAGATTCTGAGCGAAGCGAAAAATGTATTGGTGTTACAATGATGTGTAATTATTTTTTTTGTTTTTTGTTTTTTTTTTTTTTATTCTGTAAACATTATTACTACCCGAAATAATACTCCAATTATCACGAATAGCATATGTTTCCGGTTGGAAAGTGGATCTAGTTGGTAGGTACTTTATTTGGCTCATTTTTTGAATTTCTCAAAATTGACCCTAAGCGGTAGAAAAAACGACGAAAAAATGACGAAAAAACGGAATTTTTCACAAAAACTGAAATTTCGACGAATTCAATTTTAATATTTCACGATAACTCAAACAATTTTTAAGTTAGAGACTTGAAAATTTTTTGGGTGTTCACATAGCTACTATATATATGTGGTAAAATTTTGGAACCGTTTGGTTAATTTTTGTACAAAATATATGACTTGATATATTTTATTTGTTTTTATGTCTGAAGAAAAAATAAAATAGTAAAAGTTACTAACCGAAATAATGCTGTGATTTTCACAAATAGAATATGTTTCCGGTTGGAAAATGGATATAGTTGGTACTTTATTATATATATTATCGAATATTTCGTAAAATTCTCGTTTTTACCTATATAATATATGATAAAATTGACAATTTTTGGTATAAGGTCTGAAAATTTTACTGAATAGTATACCTACATATTACTTAACATCATACTAAAATATAAGAATAATCTCTAGTCTCATTTTTTTTTTTTATAGCTGTTTTTAGTTGATATTTTTAGTTCAAACGAAAATTATAATCTGACTGAACTTCACTCAGAATCGTTTTTTCGAATGCGATTGTTTATCATTGCATTCAAGTTCTAAATAAAATTAAACGCTATGATTCGCATATCTGTATCCTATGCGGCAGGAGTATCAGCTCTTTTTTCGTCGTTTTTTCTACTGCTTAGAAAATTGAGTGATGAGAATTCCCTAATATTTTGGGAATATGTTAAGATATATATCAGTATACTTCAATAAAATTTTCAGAAATTTTCTAAATTAATTGGTTTTCTATTAATTTTTATTGTGAAAGTATTGAGAAATAATAAGAAGAATATTCGTATGGATTCTAATATTTACGATTAAACTAAAAATATCAAATTTAAACAGCCATAAAAACAAATTGAGACTAGGGATGCTATGCACCCCCACTCCACCAAATTGCGCCTATGGACTGTTCATGTTCGTGTTCACTGTTCAGTTCAAACATCAAACTTCAAACGTAATATAAAAAATTTTCGAACTAAATAATATTTCTTTATAGTAAAATAAATATTAATTATTATTAAGGTTATAAATTTATAATTATAAAATAATAAGACATTTATTTGTTTGTAACTACTCTAATAGATTTGTGTTTATTATTATACTTTGTTTGGATAACTACAGGTATAATAAAATTCTACAAATGGCGTTAAATAAGGAAGATAATTTTATGATTTCTACAAAACTACTGAAAATGATTGGATTTTTTCAATTAGCAAATTCATCAAATATAAAACTGCTTGGCATGAATTTAATGAAATTTGTATATATATTACAAATGATAGTATTTTCTGTAGTGGCTTTTATAATCTTCATTCATATATTTTATTATTATAATGACACGAATGATATAGTAAATGTTCAACCTTATGTACTATATCTCTTAAGTGGTGGCCCAACGATTTATAATCTTAACTATCTAATTAAATACTACGATTTGATATGGAATTGCATAAAATTAACAAACATAAATCATTATTCATATCAACTCCATAACTACACAATTTTGAAAAATGGTAAAATGCGTGCAAAGTTATTTGCGATTTTCATTATTTTCTTATGGACTGGAACATTAATTTTATGGATTTCGGCACCATTAATAATGAAATACGTATTCATTAATTTAAAACACGGGGATACAATTTACCATTACCGTCATAACGTAGTTAATATTGTATTTCCGGCAACTGATACATTTTACAATAAGTACTATTTCTTTTATTACATAACCGAAGCATCTTTAGCAATGGTGTGGGGTTATAATCTCATAGTTATTGATATCCTTATAATATTGTTATGTATTGTAATGACATATCAAATAAAAAACATTGGACATTCATACAGTAGTTTTGACATATCACATACACATATAATGAGTAAGTTACATTACTTTGTAATTTATATTTTAATTTGATAATATTAATTTTCTATATTATTTAACTTTCAGATAATGAAAAATTAACTCAGAAACAAAAAGATGCGATATTAATGTATGATCTAAAGATTTTAATTCAGGACCATCAACATGTTATGCGGTAAATAAAATAATTTGTAGATTGTATATTTGTATACGAGTATAATACTTTTAAAATATATTCATCATAATAATATGCTTACATGTACATACTTAATAATTGCATACAGATTATAAAATATAATTAACAAAACTGTATTAAAGTTATATAGGTATACCACAATAACCAATAACAATAATAACAATAATAACAATAATAACAATAATAACAATAATAACAATAATAACAATAATAATAATAATAATAATAATAATAATAATAATAATAATAATAA
>JAIUCT010000001.1:39645499-39658770 GCA_021307375.1 Tetraneura akinire | reverse complement strand
TTTCTACCAAATGATAATATAACTTAAGGGGTAAGGGAACGTTACAACTATCATGGGTAAAACCTACACAGTCAAGACTACGCCACCTAAGCAAGAAGTAGAAGCCTTTTGGAATGATAATATATGGGGGCAAGGCACAACACATAAAACAACAGCTCCATGGATACAACAAGAGTATGAGAGAACTGCTAACATCAACAGAATGAAATGGGGATGCATCACAGAAACTGAAATGAGTTCGACCATTAAAACAGCAGCGAACTGGAAAGCACCAGGCTTAGATGGCATCACCAATTTCTGGTTAAAAAAACTCACAGCAGTCCACAAGAACTTGACATCCGCTTTCAATGAGATGTTCAACTTTGATAAGCAAATCATTCCATCTTGGTTGACAAAGGGAAGAACAAATATTGTTTCAATAGAAAATATAAGACTGAAATAACGTAGGCGCCTACTTACAAATAGATATGATTAATAATTATATATAAATCGATAAATATACAAACATAAATACAATAAATATATATGGCGTTTTGCGGCTAAACTGACTCCGATGTAGAACGGCTGAAGACGAATATAATAATTACTTCCGTATAATGTGCAGTATCCACTGGCTACGATTATTAAATATAGTTAGGTAGTAAATTTTACCAGCGGGATATAATCTGCGAAGCGACTCCATGCACGTATATACGTCGTATGTATGGTACACGAGCAACGTGAACGCGTGACAGCGGCACTACGCGAATGCACTCATAACACAACGCCTATATACGACTTTAAATAAATCTATAGATATATATTTAAATATGTGTTTATACGTAAAACAATAAAAATTTTATAATATAAATGTCAAAAACAACCAAGACGCACTCCTCACACGTGACGCAGTGACGTGAACTGACCTTTTTTCGTGTACGGCGTACTTTTTCGGCGGATCGTCGATGCGATGTCGTTATCGCCATCGCCGTATAAGGTATAACTAGTTGGATATGACAAAACCTATCAAAACAAAATATTATCTATTAAGGGGATTCGAAGCGTCGATGTTCTTTCTCTGTCTAACCCACATAAAATATAGGGATTTAGACGATTTCTATTTCCAACGTTACGATCGATATATATTTATGCGATAAGGGATCTGAAAACTGATTTGAATTCATTAGAGAAGTCTATACTTTAGATCAACTTTCTCACTTTTTTGAAATTTTTAACGTATTCTACGTTATTATAATGAATTGATGACCAATATTTTAATCTTAAGAAAATTTTCAAAATCATCAATACCAAAATATTTTACTATTAATTAATGGCGTATCGCGTATGATTAATATTCTTAATTATATTATAATAATTATTATATTTATATTTCTTGCAGAAATGCGAAAAATATTCTTCGAATATTTAAACCAATTATGTTTTTGCAAGTTTTTTTGACTTCCACCTTTACAATAGTATCATGGAGTATAACAATGACGGTTAATATATTAATACATTATACATAAGTGTAGACATGTATATTATATTATTATATAAGATATTTTTATATTACAGAATTATTATAATGGTATTTCATTATTGCATACATTGCATTTCAAAGTATTATTATCACCACTCATCCATATTTGTTGTTCTTACACAAAATACAACTTATTTGACCAACTCAGTGAAGAAGTATGTATATGAAATTTTAAATATAATATAGGTATTATATGTTAATTATTTTTTATATTTTTAAAAAATGTTATAATTCTATTTATAAAGAAAATATAATTTTATTTATTTTTGTAAGTAAATTATGTATTTAGGTACAAAATACATAATTAAAAAAAAAAAAAGATGAGCTGATACTCTTGCTGCAAGGACATAGGTGTGCAAATAATAGTGTTTAATTTTAATTAGAATTTGAATGCAATGATAAACCATTGCATTCGAAAAAACGATTCTGAGCGAAGTTCAGTCAGATAATGTAGGAATTGATTAAAATGTGGACATTTTTTATTAAATATTTAAAACATAAAATTTTATCACACATATAATACCCACATAATTGAACACCCTAATACAATTTTCAAGTCTCTAAGTTCTATATAAATGCTCATAATATCCCTTGTCACCTAAATGACTATATCTGACAGAACTTCGCTCAAAATAGTTTTTCCAAATGCAATGGTTTATCATTGTATTTAAATTCTAATTAAAATTAAACGCCATGATTCGCACACCTGTATCCAGGGGTGGATAGGTAGTTTTTTTTGTTACAGGGAAAATTTTTTAAAAGGCCACCAAAATAAAAAAAATTGCTCGCGTTGCTCGCATTATTCGTATATTATTATTTTAAAACAATAACTTGTAAAATTGTTAAAAATCGAGTGGTGCCAAGGGGGGCCACTGACATTATACAAGATGAGGGCCCACAGGGAAAATCCCTTTTTCCCTATGGGCCTATCCACCCCTACCTGTATCCCATGCGGCAGGAGTATATCAGCTCTTCTTTTTGATACTTTAAACAGCTATAAAAAATAACCGTAAATATAATAATTCATAAATAATTTAATTGGAACTGAATTAAGTAAAATGTATTTTAGATTAAATTAAATTTTCAAAATTTTTCAAAAATATTTTTCAATTTTATTTAACATTAGTGTAAAATATTGTAATATAGTAAGAAAAATCCATATAAATAATTTCAATATTGATTTTACTGGAATTTCAACTTAAAACAGCTATAAAAAAAAATTGAAAGTAGAGATTTTCTAATAATATGATATGATGTTAAGTAATATGTATACATGCCGCAGTAAAATTTTCAGACCTTAGTAGCAAAAATTGCTAATTATTTCAAACGCATTATATAAATAAAAATGAGAAATCTACGAAATATTCAAATCAAAGTCCTATATTTAGTAAAAAATATTAACTTAACGGTTCCAAAATTTCACCACATATATATAGTAGCTATGTGAACACCCCAAAAATTTTTTCAAGTCTCTAACTTCAAAATTGCCCGAGATATCGTGAAATATTGAAATCGAATTCGTCGAAATTTGAAAAATGCCGTTTTTTCGTCATTTTTTGGTCGTTTTTTCTACCGCTTAGGGTCAATTTTGAGAAAATCGACAAATGACCTAAATAAAGTACCAACTACATCCACTTTGCTACCGGAGACATATTCTATTCGTTATAATCGGAGCATTATTTCGGGTAGTAAAAGTGTTTTTAGACATAAAAAAATAAACAATCACACATCATTGTAAAACTAATACATTCTTCGCTTCGCTCAGAATCTATTATTTATAAATAATGTATATTAGTTACCAAATGTCAAAACAATGAAACATATTATTACGATTAAAATATAACACGTAACTATTTGACAAATTTTTTTTTTATATTTAAAATAATAAATCTAATTGCATGAATATCAAAATTAATTTATTTCTTCCAACTCCAACTATATAAAATAAATAGCTTTGATGTACATATTTTGATAAACGTATTTTAAAATTAAAATATCATTTACTAATATACTAAAAAAATGTTATTGAATATTTCAATAATTATAATATTATATTATATATTAATACCACATTATGACCATAATATAAATATAATTTAGTGAAAATTAAAATCTACAATAAAGGAAATTTAGTCAGTTAATGTGTTACGTCTTACGTGGTATACTGTTTTTCTCCCAACAAAATGGCTGAATGATTTATCAATTTCCTTATGCTGCCCATGTAAATTATAATTAGTGTCCATTATGATTAATTAAATTCTGTAGAAATATCAGGGCCGTAACATCCAAATATTGCAGGAGTGGCATAACTTTAAATTACACCCTTTTTACATTACTAAAAAAAAAAAAAAATTGTACAAACAAATAAACGAAAATCATTTGTAATTTTATTAATATTAATAATTTATTATCAAATTTAGTATGAAGATATCAATCAATATTCCTACATATATCAATATTCCTGTAATAATCGAACCACTCCCATTTTCTACTTACCATCACACAGCACATATTATTTAAAAAACTTCCCTATTCTTAGAGCCATGACCTTGTGTAATAATCTAGCACCTAATATTGATTGTTTCTTTAGCCTCAATTCTTAAAACTTATTCTACTAATAATATGTAATATTTTATTTGTGAAATCGTTTTCATTTTAGTTTATATTTCTAGTTTAGGTATAATTAATATGAATTTATGTTTTTCTACGATGTGCTTATCAACTTATTGTTAAAACGTATTTATTTCTTGTACTATTGGGCAATTTGCCCGATTTATTCATTGAATAAAATAAAAATAAAATAAAATACTATTCAAATTTTATTAATTTAATATTCAAATATTTTATTTTTAAAATATAAAAAATAAACCTAATACAGAGATAATAAAAATTAAAAATCAGAATCTGAAGTATAATTTTTTTTAAATAAATATCAGATTTTCTTATTTCTTATCTTTCATAATATATATTTCATTCGCAGTATCAATTGCTTTATTATAAAAATTAAAATTAAATTTATGTAAATAAAAACGAATAATACGATTTTTATCTAGAAATTTTTATTGGAAATTTCTAAAATGGAAATTTCTAAATGGAAATTTCCTACTTACATCACTTATTTCAAATATTGAAGAATCGAAGTTATGGTTAAGGTTGGTGATTTTTTGGCACGAGATATTATAATTCGGTTATATTCTATATTAACTGTGGATTTCTACGCTGTGACATTAATAATTACATTACGTTTCAGTGGGTATTTTACTACAGTATTTAGATTTAGGGTTACGCATAGACGATTTCGTAAAACATGCACGTGAAGATATACACTCGAGTACGACATATTTTAAGTTAGTGTTAATTTATATTCTGAAGGAGAATCATGGTAGTTTCTAAGTACTTATGTTTGTCTTTTAAACTAATAGATTATGTGTATGCAGTTGTATAATATTACATTATATTGAAAACGCGGTCGAGAATTCTCACATAATTATATTAATATGTTTAAAGCTTAAATTGAATTGTTTCTACCATAGGAGGTAGGATGACGGAATTATTATTTATAGTAAGCCGTCTGCTTTAGTAGGATTTTAATTATTTTAAATATTATTTTTTACGGCGTAGTTTTTGTATGGTTTATTTTAAAACACATTCAGTTATTGTTCTTTTCGGAAAAAATTAATTCGTTTCAATTATAATACACGCCTTTAAAATGAACGAGAGAGATTTAATTTTATGATCATTTTAAATTCCTTTTCCTAATTACCTATACCTTAATTAAACAGGTATATTTATTTGGATTATTATTTTTTTTTTTAAACTATATTTTTGACATATTAATAAAACGGTGTTCTGTGCAGGCAGTAATTAGTGCCTACTTAATTGTTAATGTGAATACAATTTTATGTAATCAGTTTATTAATTTCCTACTTTATATTTTAAATATTAACGATGCGTATAACGTTATTTATTATGCAGACTCGATTTGGTTAAATTTGAAAATGACTGTAAACTAACCGAATGTTAATATTTTGGCACTCAAACTGTAGACGGACATAATATAATAATAATATGACGGCAATCACGGATTCAAAACGAAAATGTAGTTATAATATTTTTTTTCTTGAAAATTAATTAAAATTGAAACAAAAATCGGATTATTTTTAAGTAAAAACTGTGTGACGGCTAGAGTATTCTCTCTATTTGGAAAATGATCATGTTATAATACAAATGTTACTGCAGCTATATTTTCTGGGGTTTGGTCGTACATAAGTTTGACGGTATATATACCTAGTGGTAGTGGCGGAGGCAAAACGACGACAAAATAAAACCGAATAATAATATGATGGAAAAAAAGTTACAGTAAGAATATTCTGTCCGGGGAATGTGTTAGAAATTTTATAAATACTATGTCCCAACTAATAATGTATTCTGCGAGTGTTCAATAGTGTCGTTCCGTTTTTTCCCCCTTATCATTGCTATTTTTTTTTCTTCACCCGCGGCCGAAAGTTTTCCCTTATTTTTTTTTCTTCGCGCAGACTTCAGTTTTAGAACTTCAATAATGTATATTCGTTCGTCTTGTGGAGGGGAAAAATGTTTCTGGACAAAACTCCGAAGAAGAGTAGAAAAAAAAACTTTGCTTGTCATCAAAACCTTGCGTTGAAAAATATTTTAACCCCAATTAACTCGATAGTGTTACCTGTTACCCATGACTTGTAATTTGTATAAACACTCTTTTAATTCATTATTATTGTGTTTATAATTATTATGACGTAACATTATTCATGTTTTTTTTATATATATTTTTTGCTCGTAATTTTAAAAGTTACACCGAAATAATTATCCTCATATTAATAATAATTATTATAATATGATTTTTGTTTGATATTCTCGTTTTTATAATGATACGTGCAACATAAGATAATATTATAGTAAGTAGAATATTTTATGTAGGTATTTTATATTTTACTTCTATTATTACGATATGAACGACTTAAATGATTTAATAATTTTGTAAAAATATAGTTTAAATAACGATTACAATATATGACATATTTAAATGATTCAGACTAATACGCATCAATAAGTTTATTTGAATTAATTTTATAAAACATAACATTTTGTTCATCTTAACGTGTTATATTTTCGATTAAGTAATTATAATTATTTAAATTATTATTTTTAACCGTATTATATTATAATTATTAACGTTGTCGTTGATTGCAATTCAAATAAATTACAATACCATTATATTAAATATCAAAATGTAGTTTTTTAATGTACGAGAGTGTATTATTGTACGTAATAATATGAGATGGGTAATTATTTATGAAATCCGATCAACAAAACAAAATATTTTGTAAACGTCTGAACAGGCCTTACTACGCGTTTTTCGTTAAGTTTAATTATTATATATTATAAAATATATCGATGATATAATTTCTTATATTGCTAGAATGTATGGCGAGAATATTCACAGTATTCACGTTGAAGGCTCATAAAAAATGTGGTATTATCACTTTTGATACTTGAAAATGACTAAAATGCCTCCGGAAACGTTTCAACTCTAGAGAATTTTCCTAGCCCTGTTCTTTATATTTTAATAGACTAGTTTTGAAAAATATTATATACCTACGGGTGTAATATAGTTGATATATAATCTTTTTTTTTCAACATTGTGTCGTTTCAAACTTTCGCATCGTGTCGGTATTAATTAATTTTACCGATTTTTTCTTCTTTTTCATTAGTATAATAATATATAGTATTCGCATTGTACATTATAAATCGTAGTTTCATTGTCTACTACTATATATAAATATATATATATTACATATACAGTTACGAACAAACTTTAATTGAATTAAAAAGTCCGACGTGCTTTTTGGATATTTGGCAAAGTGTCCAAGTTATAGACTTTTTGACCCTTATTATGGTTTCGCGGTGATTTGGGCGGACGAATAATGCGTAAATTTATGTACGGGAAAAAAAGACGAGTCACCACATTCACGCGCGTTTTATTAGTTTAACTTTTATACTTAGAAATTCAAATTTATGATTTATATACTCGTATGTTTTCGTTTTTGTTTTCATTACTGCAGAACACAAGGCGCGGGGTTTCGACAAGGCGCATACATTATACCTACACACACACACACACATATATCGTCATGTCGATACAATATATATATATATATATATATATATATATATATATATAAACATATAGTCTGAGAGATGTCGAACTGGCTCGATGACTGCGTTTTAAATTAGATTCGCAGCCGCGCAACTATAGTATATATATATATTCTTTGGGACACGGCGGCGAGACCACGGTCGCGGTTGTCGGGGTATCGTTGTACATTCGGTGTTACATTATTCATGATGATCTCTGGTAAAGGTTATTTTTGCCCTCTTCTTTTCGGCCCACGCAGACCCATCGGAGAGAAACCGTATCCCTACGGGAACCTCAGAATAATAATTATTATTATTATACGTATAGTATTATATACACGCGTTATTTCTTCGTCTCCACCGCCATTCATTCGACATCAACTCACACACACACACACATTATATATAGATACTTATTCGTCGCAAACATTTGTTGTCGTCGTTGTCGTGTCGTCATCGGCGTTGTACTTCCGGGAAAACGTGCTGATGTTTCGACGACGGCGTTCATCGTTGTTGCATAAAACATTTATTGACGGCAAAATGCGACGTAATCGAGTTAAACGTTTTAAGCGCCACTGAGAAGTCTCACGTCAAGAGACTATATTATTTTAATAATGTATATAATTATATATATGTATATACTCGTTCTGTACCGAGTATACCGCAGTAACCAAAATGTACCCGCAGTAACCTAAATATACCGCAGCATTTACCTATATTATGTCGCGCGATGCGATTAGGCGCGATTATAATACGTGTAGATTCCGCGTTAGGCGACATTTCGAGATAGAGCGAATGAAACACGTATTAATAAACCGCTAAAACGAAAAAATAAAATAAGATTCATATAGGTATCGGTTATATTTTTCAGTCATATTTTTTCGGTATCGGAAATACGAGTATAATATTATATTGTTGTGGACTCTACAGTAGGAATACACACATATTATTATTTTGCTCCGCAAGACTTATAGAAAGATGGACGATTGAAAAGAAGATTTGTAATTTTCGTGTTTAGGATTATAATATGGAAAAATCTTATCACGCAACTGCGTTTTTTTATTTATTTTTCATTGTCATCTTTGTTATTTCTGAGGACGGTTTCTTAACTTGTTCTATGTAAAGGTTATAATAGTTATAACTTTATAAGCAGTGTTTGATTTGGAGGGGGTACCTCTTCCCTTTTTGTATTTTTTTGAACGTACCCCTAATAATTATTTAATCCCCTATGGTATTACATGTACTTATAAGCATATTAGGGGGACGCTAATTTTTTTGAAAATCTGATAGTCCCTTTTCTTTTCTCCTCCTCTTCAAACACTGGTTATAAGTTATAACGGCACTTGGACCATTAACTATACACGTATACCCACTATCATTTTAGTTACAGTATAATTCAGCACAGTAGCCTAACGATATTTTATGGGTATACTTTATATATTACGATATTATTAAGAGAAATCGATTGGTTTATTTGGTCGAATCAACGTTTTATAATGCGTGTAACCATCGATGTTCGCACGTCCGTCTACCGTAGTATCTGAATAGGAGGAAGATGCATATTATTATAAGTTTCGATCAAATAGTCTAGTCACGAAATAATTTCTAATATGTTATCATTATAATATTTTAATATACGTAGTACGCAATTACATATATATAGAAACAGGATGTCCAACCGTGTTAGTCCCTGTCGGCTGTCAATACCTTTTGATATCTTACATATTTTTAAAATATACGATTTTTGCAATCTACATAGTATGTATAAATGATAACTATAAATAAGTCATATTTTTCAATTATTATAATTTGTTTTTTGAATAAATACTTAAAATAAAAAATAAATTTATTTTATATTAATTAAAATTTGGAGATTACCAAGTTTTAGTATTATATTATATTTTAATAACATATATCCTTAGTTATACATTTTTGCAATTCATAAATAAAATAGATATTATACTATGAATTTTTTTTTTTTTTTTTGACATCGTTTTACTTTCGTAACAATATCAAACATATTATAATTATTTATTTACGATTTATCAATTAAATTGGTAAATAATAAGAATAACATACAATTTAATTGATAAAATAATTTTTAATTAGTCGACATTGGATGTTATGTTATGGTAAATACATAACTTCATAACGTTTGTTAGGTAATCATTTATTTTTTTATTATATCATTTAGTCTTATTAGTTTTGTTCTGTACCATATCATATTTTTTTAAATTAAATTTTAAAATTTTTAGTAATACAAGGATTATAAAATAAAAATTGGATATCTCTAAATTTTATTTAATATTAAAACAAATTTTTATTTTTATTATAAGTAGGTACTACTTACACAAAAAAAAAAAAAAAAAATTATATTAATAATAAAAAAAGAAAATTGTGACTTGTTTATATATAAATAGATTGAAAAATTCAGAATTTAATAATATAATACAGATTAAAAGTTATTGATGATGAAGAACACGGCTGAATATTGTACATAATAATAAATTAAATTTATAATATTTCAGTTATTATTTCTTCTGTCTTAATATAGGTACATTTTACTAGAGAATGATTTAATATTGAATAATTCAAATTTCAAAGTTTATTATTAATAACTACTATAGGGATTATAATAATGTCAATATTATAATGTAGGGATGATAATAAAAAATATTTTAAGAATAAAAATATTATAATTATTTTATATACTGGAATGAGTGAAATAGCGAGTTTAATATAAAAATACGGCAAGACCATTTGTATATTTTTTCAAATTAAAGAGAATTATTTTTTTGCAAATTAAGGGAATTATGTTATAGATAGGTATACATAATATTAATATATTTAATATAATTACCTGGGAATCTGTGATAAAGGGTTATGATGGCATATGAATTTTACACATAATTGTATATACAAAATTAGATAGGTGAAAATACTTAAGCGTGCATCTTCCCCCTAAATGACGCAACTGTTGTATAACTGATATTATTTTATAATAATTATGCTCGTAGATAAAGATAGAAAATATAATAAATACGAGTACTTTAAATCATATTATATAACACTATATAATTACGTATTATAATAATTAACATTATAATATAATAGACAATTGGTAATATATTAATTATTTATAAATAAGGGGAAAAAAGGATTTAAAACTTTAAACTAATTTTTCAATTTGATGTAGGTACATGAAAAATTATATTACTGTTATAATATATTTTTATCATAATCTTTTTTAGAACTGTTGCAAATTTCATTTTCGAAGATTATAGATCCACACTTCAAAGATGAATCTGCAATGGTTCCGTAATGTCAGACAGTGGTCGGGAATAGCGCGCTATTTGTAGTGACGCTACAGTAGTACGCTACTTTTTTTATAGTGGTCGCAGTGAACCGTTATATAAAAATAAATAAAATTTGCAATAAAGTAGTAAGCTACAATATTTATATGTAAGTTACTAATTTTCTAAATTATATTATTTCTGTCAAGCCTTTTTCATTTTTTCTCCTATGAGATTCGTAAATATCGCTCTATCACTTCCTAGTTCCTAACAATGTTCGGAGTTATTTCATTATATATATATATATATTAATTTATTAATACCTCAATTATCTGACTGAACTTCGCTCACAATTGTTTTTTCGAATGCAATGGATTATCATTGCATTCAAATTATAATTAAAATTAAACTCTATGATTTGCACGCCTATATTCTTGCAGCAGGAGTATCAGCTCGTCTCTTTTTTAACTTAAAATTATTGGTCTTAGAACGCGTAAATAGTTATGTGAAATGTGTTGAAAATCTGTCTAACTGAATCGAGGAATATTATGAAAACATAACGCATACAAGATACGCAGTACCTAGGCATAAAATTAATAAATAATTCATAAGATATTTCTGTGTAGAATTCTACACTTGACGATAATAATTATTCCATATGAATTGTAGTAGGTATATAGTTGTACTATAGGTATAGTTGGAAAATAAATAATATATATTTTATGTGTCACTCGTGTAATTTTTTTTTTTTAAATTGCTTTACACCATAGAATTTTATTCATCTATGGTTCCTACATTATGTGTATATTATAATATAAATATGAAATTTGTATGTTAAAATTATATCATAAGTATTTTATGCGTTTTCTTAGTGGCTGCGAAAGTAGTTTACCAATATGAATAATTTGTGTTTAGACTACAGGTACTGAGGTACAAGAATGTTTTAAGTTCAATTTAGGTACCTATATTGAATACAGCGTACAAATTTACTATTTAAATTAATTTTTGATTTCTTATATATAGTATATACAATAAGTATTATCAACATATAATGCGAACTTTCCATATGATATGATATAAAAGTATATATAAAATATATTATTCTAATAACTATAATATTATTATACCGAAGAAAAAGAATATGAAAACATTAATATAACTTTGGTCAGTAATAGCTTTTAAGGTTTTCACTTTATATTCTCATGTAGAGTTTTAGATTTCAATACTTTTTTTTTTTATCTCGTTAATTATTTATAACGGTAAAATAGAATAATATTATTATTAATACAAAAATAACATACGATTTCGTAAATATTCAATAATATTACATTACCTACTACGTATATTATACATTATATATTAAAATAAATTTAGAAAGTTTTTAAGTAGGTACTATTTTACGAAAAAATAATTTAAAATTACCGATTAATAAATTATTGACCTTCATTTTTACTAGAAAAATAAATAAAAAATAATGATAAAGTACCTGCAAATAGTAAAAAAAAAAAAAAATGTTTTTTTATTTAGAAAGAAAAGGCTATTACAATATTTTTAAGATTATTTTTATTGCTTTATTGGTTACCTATTTGAATGCTTATAATACAGTTTCTTATGTGTGCTTATTTTTATAATTCTAAATGCTATAAGTCCTGATCCCTGTTTATCAGTCAGAACTTTAGATACTTACTTTAGTACATTTGCTTACGAGATTTATACAAATTATAGTTTGTTTATTGGAAAGAGGAGTGAATTATTAAATATAGCATGTTCAAACTAAATACACGTTTAAAATATGAAACACCTGTTAAACAGTGATTATAAGACAATTCGACAATTGCATTAATAAACTAAAGTAATGTGCGCTCATATCATATTTTACTCAAAAAAATTACAATATAATATTTAATCATATTCACTAAAAATTTGTTTTTCATATTATAATGTATAGAAGTACTCGTATATGTACTTACTTGTATATTATATTATATATGAGCAATACAAATCATTTTAGATTCTGAGCGAAGCGAAGAATGTATTGGTTTTACAATGATGTGTGATTTTTTTTTGTTTTTTTTTTTTTTTTATTCTGTAAACATTTTTACTACCCGAAATAATGCTCCGATTATCACGAATAGGGTATGTTTCCGGTAGCAAAGTGGATCTAGTTGGTACTTTATTTAGGTCATTTTTTGAATTTCTCAAAATTGACCCTAAGCGGTAGAAAAAACTTCGAAAAAATGACGTAAAAGCGGCATTTTTCACGAAAAATGAAATTTTGACAAATTCAATTT
>JAIUCT010000001.1:39619516-39645489 GCA_021307375.1 Tetraneura akinire | reverse complement strand
AAATTGACTATAAGCGGTAGAAAAAACTTCGAAAAAATGACGAAAAAACGGCATTTTTCACGAAAAATGAAATTTTGACGAATTCAATTTCTATATTTCACGATAACTCGGGCAATTTTTAAGATAGAGACCTGAAATTTTTTTTGAAGGTTCACATAGCTATTATATATATGTGGTAAAATTTTGGAACCGTTTTTTAAATTTTTTTATAAAATATTGAACATTGAATATTTCGTAAAATTCTCGTTTTTACGTATATAATGTTTGATAAAATTGTCAATTTTTGGTATTAAGGTCTGAAAATTTTATTGAAGTATACTTACATATTAATTAACATCATACTAAAATATTAGAAAAATCCCTAATCTAAATTTTTTTTTATAGCTGTTTTAAGTTGATATTTTTAGTTCAAACGAAAATTATAATCTGACTGAACTTCGCTCAGAATCGTTTTTTCGAATCCAATGGTTTATCATTGCATTCAAATTCTAAGTAAAATTAAACGCTATGATCCGCACACCTGTATCCTGTGCGGCAGGAGTATCAGCTCTTTTTTTTATTATATGGAACGTTGATATATTTATTTATATGTTGCTATTTCCGCAAATAGTAAGAATAATATTCCAATCCATGAAAGCTTTAAGCAATATTAATAACGAATTCCTACGGAGAGGATATTAAGAAGACATGTAGACAATAGGACATAATACCACAGAAAAATTGTAAGTTTATTTCAGATCTAGCATTTATCAAGTGATGTCGAGACAAAGGGTGTATTACCGCAACCAAAATATGGATATTTACGAAAATAGCAACAATATCGATACATAATATGTGTTAAATATATGTATATATAAATTTTTAATACTTGGTTAATTGGTTATATTAAAAATTTTAAATTTTTTGATGGGTGTTTTTTTTTTATAAGAATATAAAATAATTATTACACCTATAGGTAAGTATATACAATTTTCCAACTGTTAAATATAATTAGTTCTAAAATTTGCCATCCATTATATTTTATCATTCGCGCGCAGATCAAACTTCTTTACTCTGGGGAACACTCGGAAAGCCTAAATTTGTCTTTGTGTTTATATTATTAATATCAAAATTAACTAAATGGGTTATGTACTTATATATTATTATAGTTCATGTTTATCAATAAGATTATTGGGTCGGACCTTCGACTTATAAATTTGTGATGTTTGGTTGGCTTTTCTGGCGTGCCTGTAGTTTATATTCTCTATTTGATTATAAGATGATAAAGGAAGTATTTTGCGGGTTACAAAAGTTTATAATATATAGCTATCAATTTGTTTATTTTAACAGGATTAACATAATTTGTGTTATTGGAATTTTTATAGACCTTACTCTATTTATTTATTATAACTAATAAACACAGTATTGTTCGTATATACCTAACTATATAAAGTTATGCTTTACTTACTTTCATTTTTATACACATTTATATTATACATATCTAACGTTATAATATCTGAGTTCCAAGTTTTTTCTATGTCACTATAACCATCGGTCATTCTTGTTATTTGTTACTCACTCGTTTTCATTCCGCGTTCCTCGTGTATATTCATTCGTAATATTACGAATAAAGTAATTTATTATAATATTGTTCAGTTACATTTATAGTGTGTCTTTGACCTATTTGTGCGAGTGTATTTATATTATTATATGTGGACATGTTGTACGTCTCGACGTTTTTTATACGCGCGAACTATAAGATATTTGAATAATTTTTCGTGATTGTTTTGTATTGACTATTTTATAATAAAATGATAAACTCAATCACTGCAATATTATTTGTGTTACGTGTGGCTGTGATTACGGTATAATATCACTCGCCGTATTGTAATAAATTAATAATATATGGACGAAGGACGACGATGACGAGACATTAGTCATTATTCGATTTTGAGCGAAGCGAAGAATCTATTTGTTTTACAATCATTGCGTGTCGATTTCAAGATAACTCGGACAATTTTGAATCTAAAGACATGAAGTCATGAAAATTTTATTGCGTGTACATATAGATACTATATATATATATATATGTGATAAAATTTTGGAACTGTTACGTTAATAATTAAACTTTGAATATTTTGTAAAATTCTCGTTTTTATATATTTAATGTTTGAGAAAATTGCGGTTTTGGGTTTTAAGGTCTGAAGATTTTACTAAAGTATAATCACATATTAAAGGGATACTAAAATATTAGAAAAATCCCAAATCTCAATTTCTTTTTATAGCTGTTTAAAGTTGAAATTTGAATAAAATTAATATTTAAAGTATTTATATGGATTCTTTTTATTATATTTCAATATTTTACAATAATGTTGAATAAAATTTAAAAAATTTTATTGAAGCTCAAATTCCTTTTTTCTCAACTCAGTTCCAATTAATTGTGAATTATTACATTTACGATTTTTTTTTTTTATTGCTGTTTGATGTATAAAAGCAAGGGAAGGGATACAGGTGCAAAGAGGATAGTGTTGAATTTTGATTAACACTTTAATGAAATGATAAATCATTGCATTCTAAAAACGATTCTGAGCGAAGTACTATCAGATTTGGATATGTAGGTGACTCATTTAGAGATTTTATGATAAATTAATTAATATTGAACGTATAGAGAATTAGAGACTAATTAATGTAAAAATTTTAATCAGTATATTATATTATTATGTTATCTGGTGAATTTCGCTCAAAATCGTTTTTACGAACGTGATGATTATCATTGCATTCAAATGTTAATCAAAATTCAACGTTATCCTCTTTACACCCGCGTATCCCTTGCACACCAGTATTTCATCCCTTGCTTTTTTTTTGGCCATCCGTAGAAGTCCACAAGTGGTCAAGAAACGCGATGTTCTTCTGCTTATGGACGACGAGCAACGTTTTATGCTATTTTTTATAATAATATTGTGGGCGCAAGCATGTCTGTAAAGTGATGAATCGCCGTGTAATAATCTTGTTACACGCGGCGAGAGTGCGATGTTTTTTTTGTTATTTTTTTTTCCATATAGTCAAGATTTTATCTTCAACGCTTTTGCGGAACGACTACACGTACAACACGACGCGTGTATAATCCTCTCGGGAGATTCGCCACAGCCGACGTAAAATGCCGTTGAAAAGCCGTACGTTCCATTAACCAATTTCCCGCGCACAAAAGAACGTCCCGCCGTGGAGCGTGCGCACGCGCGAGGCGAATTACGGGTCTGCAAATCCAATTTGATAACAAATAATACGCTTTACAATATGATGCCGATGGACGACCGTACTGTGGTTACGTGTCGGGTCGATGGAGTTTCGTACGCGTAATATAATAAAATGTTATAATAACGCGTAAGAATGTAAATTTAAAATTATACGTTGTAAGTTGTAACTGTATATTATAATAGGAATTATAAGGACCATATGTCCCTCCAGCACCGACCCTTGAAATTTTTTTTATCCAACCCCGCAGGGCTCTCGATTGTGCTAGGTTTGTGCCGGATTTTACCGTCCGTCCCGCCGTTTGTACTATATACTCGTATATAGTTTATAGTTTTCGAGTGTAAAGGATAGCTCACTTCGCGTACAGGCTCCGGACGCTTACTCGATACCTAACTTAACGCTACGCTCCAAGGGACTAAAAAAACACCAATCCAATACCTATTCGTGTAACCCTGGCTTCGTGGATATAATATTATATATAGGTATACCTATTAACAATGAAGTTTTTTTGTCGTAACTTATGAAGGGACATATTAACACAATCGAAAGCCCTGGGTTTGTTAAAAATATATATATATATATATAATTATATCAATAAATGATTTAATCAAAGATTATTGTTAGTTGTTACGTCTTGTATTCTGGTCGAAAAAGAGTTCATCGAGCCTGATATAGTAGTGTTAATGTGTTATATTTGAATATATAAGTCGTTCGATTCGCGCGCAAGCGACTACCCGGCTGCGGGCGATCGTGTTTGAATAAATTTATTGTTTACTGTTCGCACAAGTCGCACGGCGGACTACCGTGGTATAATATATTATTATTGTTATTATTATATTATAAACCACGTTTTATCCCGCGCACAAAGTTTTAAACGGCAGCCCGGTCGTTCGATTCCGTTTCATTATTCGTATTATCGAAAAACACTCACACAACCGCGGTATAGTGGCCGCCGTCACAGACGACGGTTATATAACGTGCAGATTTATATATAATATATATGCGTGTAATATAATATATAGGTAAACGGTAAACATTATTATTTGTACGTGTGTTTATAAAGTTTAGAGTACTTTCGTCGCCGAACAATTTCGAATTATTATTCTATTGTTACAACGTTTTTTATTGTTATATTATTCGTTCGCGTTACGTCTATATACGTACGCCGACGAAACACGAGAACGGTCTTTCAATTAATATCGCATTATTACCGCGGTTATGTATTATGTATATAAGTACTACAAACGGAAACGAATCGACCGAGGTTCTTATTCAAATATAATACCTTCTGTCGCCGACTCGCAAAAGTTTTTATTTTATTTCACAACTCGCAGCAGCGTAAACTCATAATCGTTTATGAAATTCGTCTTTGTTGCTGCACATTCCTTCGACCATGTGGCCATGTTTATATATATATATATATTATATATATGAACATAATATTGCAACAATAATATTGTGTGCATACTGCATTTAGGTCAGTTTTCAATTTCAATATATTTAATATTAACATTATGGTCTATGGCAGTGTTTCCCAACCTGTTTTATTCTACGCCCCCTTTGTAAATTTTCAAAAATTTCACGCCCCCCCCCAACAATTAAAATTTTTAAGTTTATTTGGTTTAAAATATAGAAATAAGTAAAAATAATTTTTTTTAAATATTTATTTAAGTTACAATGTAGAAAGTATAAAAATGTAGTATAATACCTACTATAAAAAAATTAATGTGAACTCTGACAATGCTTTTCTTTTGATAGTTTTTTTATATTTGGCCCGATTTATAAACGGACGGTCCGGGAATTCAAAACTTTAATAGCATTATTAATTGTTAACGCAGATAACGAGTATTTAGTGATGAATGATAATCGACAATTATTAATTTTATAGTTTTTCCACATTAATGAAAACAAATTAAAAAACAATGTATTTCGTAATGACTACTTGCGCCTCCCCAGCAATGTATTTACGCCCCCCAGGTTGGGAATCACTGGTCTATGGACATGTTAATGACTAGTATAATCTTGAAATTTATAAAAACATGAATAAATTATGAAAATGAAAGGAACTTAAAAAATAAATATATATTAATAAAAAGTTGATTTATGTTATCATAATATATAATATTATACGAGTATAAAACAGGATGAGTCTCGAGGATTTGACAAATGAAATGACACTGGTTCCAGGCAATATTTTTTAATTTTTTTTAAAATTATTATTATACTCCGGCGCTTCATTTATTTGTATTTTTGTTTCTAAATAAAAAAAATTAAAAAATGAATTTTTATTTATTTTTTAATTTATTAATTCAAAGTAGCCATTTTGTAGTTTGTATTTAAGAAAAATTTTGCATTAAAATATTTTCTTAAAGTGTTTTCATTAATTTTTAATGATTTTTTGAAGTTGATGAAAATATAATTATATTTTATTATATTTTTATATTATTGCAAGTGTTTTTTTTTTTTTTTTTTTTTTTTTTTTGGTTTATTTCTTTGAATGAATATTTAACAAGAATAAAATATAGAAGAAATAGATATTTTGTAAAATTGTATAATTCATTTTTTTTTTATTATTGTTTTAGGTATATTATAATAAACTTTATTTATTATAAATTATAATACTACAAAATTACTTATTTTTAATTGTTACATACGTATTACTAAATTTTAGATAAATTCGCCTGTGAAATATACGTGGAATATTTCGATTCTATAATCGAAAATCCGAACATTTCAATTGGATATTCGATTTATTGTCTAAAAACCCAGAGGTTTTCTGGTGCTGTGCCGGTCGTCTTTTGTTTTTTACTGGTAACGGGTTTGTCCCGTTACAGTTCCCCCCCTGGATTCGATACCAGGTGAGATTGATGCGCGCTTGGTATTGAATTCTCATCGTTGCATTCTCGTAACATATTCGTTCTTCTTTTCGTGCCAGTTCAAACATGGGTAATATTATTTTTGAGAAATTTCTAATGTATTTTCGATAAAAATTTAGAAATCCTAGGTAACTTTGTATGTCCTTCTTGTTTTCTGTTTTTTTGAATTTCTCTATTGTTTCTACCTTTTCTGGATCCATTGTTATCACCGTCGTCGAAATTATATGTCCAAGGTATTTTACTCTCTCTAAACAAAATTGAGATTTCTCCCTATTTATCGTAACATTATGTTTCTTAAATAGTTCGACTACCTGTTGTAGATGCTCATAATGTTTATCAATGTTTTCTGACATTAATATTATATCGTCTACATATATAATGACGAAGTTATGTACTATTGGTCCTAATACATAGTCCATACATTTCTGGAATTCTGCGCCACTAGTAATTAGGCCGAATGGCATTCGTTTGAATGAATAATTTCGACCATTCACTAAGAACGAGCATGGCTGTCTGCTATTTTCTTCTAATGGGACTTGTACAAATACAATTAATTGTAGAATCAATTTAAGTGTAGAATCTATGGAAGGCGAAATTTTAGATGAAATCGCCTGTGAAATACGAGTAGATGTGGAATATTTCGATTCTATAATCCAAAATCCGAACATAATGTTTTCAATTGGATATTCGATTTTTATTGTCCAAAATCCCAGAGGATGTGGAAAAATTCACGTGTAATCCTTTTCCCATTGACCCGAATGCTTCGTGTGAAATTAACGATTCAGACGGAGATAATATGGGTCTCAGTTATATCGTTCACTTACGAGTATTTTATAGGTGGATGACAACACAGCTATTTATGTTATTCAGGTAATTTGTACAGAAAAATATGTTAATTATTAAAAAAATATATTAATCAATACCTACATTATCTCACTGAACTTCGCTTAGATTCGTTTTTTCGAATGCAATACCAATAGTTTATCATTGCATTAAATTTCTGCTATTTTCTTCTAATGGGACTTGCCAGTATCAATCGATAGTTACAATACACGAGCGATGTTATAGTTATACAATGATCTTTACGAATTTTTACTAACTATCGTCTGCCTTTTGCAAATCGCATAACATCATATTATCGTAGAGCATATCGAATCTCTTTACCATGGGTATAATCGTCCGAAACCATGTTGAACATGATGCTCGAATTATCGCTTTCGCCGGATTCCTCTTTGTGCAACAATAATAATTTAAACAAACCCAAAAAAAATTCCCCGCAATTTTTAATTGTGATCACATCTAAGTCTAACGTTTCTTCTATTTCATCTGTCATTTCCGCGTCAAGTTCTGATTGGAAACTCATTATAATTAATAATAATAACAGTAATAACAGTTATGCAAAAGATTATACAATCAATATAATATTGTTATGTAACATATTATAATTTCGTTATTATAAATGCATTCGTTTTGTATATGTATTTAAACTTTATTACCGTTACTTTGGTAACATATGAGTAGTATTATTACCTTAATCGATGAGTACTATTTAAAATATTTGATAATAGCCATTCAACTAAAATAATATTACATTCCTAAGATTTAACTAATTATTAAGTATATTTAACATTTAAGTGAATTTTAGATTTTGAGCGAAGCGAAATTAAGCGAATAAAGCGTAATAAAATATAATAATTTATAGATCCGTGGACTACAACAGGCGAGTTGAATTGCGATAATAAAATGAGAATAATTCAAGAAAAAGAAAAATATTATACATTTATTAATATTTTAATCGTCGATCAAAATTGTTTGAATTAGTGTTTTATTTCATTCATATATTCATAAATTTAACAAATATTTATTTGAAACATAAAATTGGATGTAGTTGGTACTCTATTTAGGTCAATTTTTCAAATTTCTCAAAATTGACCCTATGCGAAAGAACAAATGACGAAATAACGACATTTTTCACGAAAACTGAAATTTTGACGTATTCGATTTCAATATTTCACAATAACTCAAGCAATTTTGAAGTTAGAGACCTGAAAATTTTATTGAGTGTTCACATAGGTACTATGTACTAGTAATATGAAATGCCATACTTAAAATGACGATACCTAAAAAACTATTAATTTCTAAAAACTTATGTTTGCGTCATTGTTTCTAAAATACTAAAATACTTTTTATGTTTGATAAAAAAATAAAATAAGCAAAATGAGCAAAATGAGAGGATTAGCTAAACTAGAATTGTTCCGAAATATTATACATAATGTCATCTAATAAATTAAAAATATCAGTATTGTATGAAAATAAAATGTAAAAATAAAATTAGATTATACAATCATATTATTTTATGCATATAATAAATATTGTATATTATAATTTATAAATGATCAACAATATTGTTAGATTTAGATGTAATTTTATTAAATTTAATCTATTTTTTATTTTTTATTTATAATGAATATACAAATTACAATTCATTTTTAGAGAATCATACGTAGAGATGAAATGGTATTCAAATAAGCTCGGGAAAATAATATACCTTTGGTTATGTTGACTTCTGGTGGTTATCAAAAAATAACAGCAAATATTATAGCAGCTTCATTATAAAATTTAGTACAACGATGAGGACTATAGACTATAGTTAAACCATCTCAAGTAGGATAGTCTAATATTTTAAACGTATGACACTATGATAGATACCTATAAAATTTATTTTTACCTATTTTGATAAAGAGGTACCTAATTGAATAGCCTTTCGAAGAAAATGTAATATGTACAATGTACAATAATAACAATAATAACAATTAATAACCGTTTATAATTTATGTATTCATTATTAAATTAGGTATTTACAGGATATATTAAAGGCAATTTCGAAGAAAATTTCGAGTACGGTCAGAAGTAGAAAAATTTAGCCCCTTACGTCCCCCATCAACTTTGAGCCCCGTTTACAATATAAACCCCCCTACCAGATAATTAGTACATTTTTTTTTCATTTTTAACTACATCGAAACTCACGCTACGCCACTGTTATATTGATAACTATACTGTTATATACTTATGTTGTCTGTGTCGCGGTACCTCGCGTCATCGTCAACCGACCACATCGATCGTCGAAGTTTTTTAATCGAATTTTCCAACGTTTATACGTTGCCCCGAACGTACAGTAGGCGACTGCAGCTGGCCAGAGCGGATAAGACCGGCGCTTTAGACGACCCTTTTTGTCCGCGGACCGCAAAAACTATATTCCTCTCGGGTTTCGCGGCGCGCGTCGTCGACGAGGGTCCCCGGACATACAACTTTATTCGTTCCGGCACCGGCCCGCGCGCGTTCCGTCGTCCATACTAATGTCGTAACGGCGGCGAATTTGTACACGACGCAATAATTTAATTATTACGTATATACGTCATCGCATCCCCCGTTCCGGATCTCGATAATAATAATAATAATAATAATAATAATAATAATAATAATAATAATAATAATAATAATAATAATAATATTAATAATAATAATAATAATAATAATATATATCGCAAATCAATTATCTGTGTATAACGCACGTTTTATATTACACCTGTAAATACGAGTAGAAAATAATTTCTCGTTCGTCACCCTTGAACTTCTGGCCGTAAACTTAAGCGTGTAGTTTCGTTTTTCCCCGTGGACAATTCGAGATCGGTAATTATATTGTTCGCCGCCGACGCGCACAATAAATCCGAACGAGCATCGTTTGGCAGCGAAACAATACGATCACGCACGCGTTACGCGGCGTTTTATCGGCGGGTCCGATGGCAACGGTGCCAAAAAAAAAAAATCATTCGGCCCAGCGATACCGAAGTCGCGTTAATAACTCGCCCCGTCAGCCTCGGCGGTATTTTGGCTACGGTGTGACGATATTATTTTGTTGCGGCGACGACGGATACGTGACCCTTATACTCGCAGGAAGGGGTAAAAACGTGAAAAACGTGGTGCGATATAGCTAAAGAATGCAGGGTGGAATTAAGGGAGCTTGGAGGAGCTGTAGCCCCGGGGCACAATAACATTATAACAGTATAACTAACCTCTTTGGATTTTTAACTGGTTTAGACGTTATTCATGATTATTATTTCATTGAAATAGTCTATAAATAATAATTTAGTTAAAGTTTACAAACGTGAACTAGAAAGAAGTCTATATTATAACGAATTGAAACAATTCGTATAGCTATAGCTAATGTCAGAAAAAATTAAAAATTAATAAAAACCCAGTGAACACGTTAAAAATGATCGTAGAAGTTAATATTCCTGGGTGTTTTTCCAAATATATTATGTAATATTGCGTTATATGAATTTTTCTAAGTATACCCGTTACCAAAATGCCAACTGTGAAAATGAATGTTCCTTTTTCGCACTGTCAATAATTTAAAATAAATAACGTTGTACGAGTATATGATGGGTGAATTGAGACTATAACATCTCTATCAGCATCATTTTGTGTAACATGATGTGATTTGAAAAACCATTTATTTTCATTTGATAAAGTTATAAACAATTTTTCGAGACAAAATCGAGAAAAAAATTTCATATCATAAGTAAATTTATATATTTAATTGAAATTTTAAGAATGTAATGAGTACCTACTTGTATTTTTTTTAATATCAATAATAATTATTTTATAGTTGTTGACTATAGTTGAATAATCTACTATTAACTTGTTAAACAAACAATATCTAAAAAAAAATTTTGTTTCAGTAAAATGTCCTCACTAGGAATATATAGCCCTCCATATAATATTATGACCATAATCCGGCCACGATAGTCTGTTTTGGTTCCCAAACTTTTTTTCATTCACGGCGCCTTTGAATATTTTCTAATGCAATTTAATTATTTAAATTAATTAAACTAATTTTATGATATACGAGTATAAGTGATTTGATCATAGATCGCAGTATATAATATATTATATTATAATATATATAATGAATTAATAAAAAATTTACTCATATTTTTTTACCATGAAATAAAGTGGAAAATTTGTAGTTCAGCTTAATTCCATTTTCTTTTTCTCGAAAATGTCACTTATATCCTTTGTGTTCTGACTTCTGAGCGCCTCATATTATACATAATATATTAATATATTGACATATCCTTTAAATCTGAATTTAAGAAAATTGTATTTATTTATTTTTTTAATGCACAACTTAATAGTATATATTAAATGTTGTAGGTATAATCATAGGCGCAACTAGGGGGGCGCAAGAGGGTCTTTAGCACCCCTGAGTTAATATTTAGCACCCCTTGTTTTCATTAGGTCTTATTATAATAATTACAGTAAAATACTGTCAATTTTAAGTTTTAACGTTTTATTTAGAACTATTTTGTTAAAATGTCATATAATATTGTAATCTATGAATATAATAAATTGATAATACTGCATGAAACTTAGAAAAAATATAAATTGTAAATGTCTACTTATTAGGATAATAAAATATGTTTAATTAGAATTGTTATAGTGATTCGTAAAGACATAAATAATTGGGAAATAGCACTTGATGGTGTGGGGGCACGGTTTATTTTTTGTTAGGTACATAATTTTAGCACCCCCAATATTTAGGCTCTAGTTGCGCCTATGGGTATAATATGTATGTTAATTAAAAATCCAATATTTTAAACATAAGTAGATATATTTTGTTAATGATATGAAATTACAATTTCATTTTTTATAAAATATTATTTAATGTAATAATTTCATGTAGGTACATAAATATAGCTTTTAGTCGAAATAATATTTTATGTAAGGAAATTTAATTATACTTTCTATAAAAATGTCATGTCAATACCATGAAAAACATACGTCTACAAGTTGTCAGTAATAAATATTATATATTCCAAAAGATATTTTTGGTTTATTAGATTTTTATCCTTTTCATATTTTCGATAAAAAAAATTAAAAAGTTTGATTTTTCGATTAGGTTACTTATTTTTTTTTATACAGATTTTTTTTATCTGTCTCATACCTCGACATAAATATTTACGTTGTAACTAATTCGATTACGTACACGCATGACATAAATGATATGTGAATTAATTTTCATAATTCTGTATGATATAAATCATTTTTTGATATAATTATGAAAAAAAAAATACTATAATAAATATAAATAATTATAACTAGGTATGTATAATACAAAATTATAAAATTGAATATAATTAAAAATTTGCAAGCGTTTATACTTTTATTAAATAATATTAAATATTAATTGCGTGTAAATACTTTAAATTGATTTTCTATAATAAATTTGTATTCAAAGTTAAAAAAAAAATTTAAATTAGACCGTAGTTACATCGTGTAGTATTAAGTCGAACTTATAAAGTTAGTCGAAACTTTTTTTAATCAGTTTAGTTTAAAGACAGTATTGAGATGAAAAAACGCATGTAAGGTAATTTAACGTCACGTTCCATATTTCATGTAAAACACGTATATTTACAAGTTTTTGAAAGTAAGTTTTGACATTCTTGTAATGTATTTTAACATGAAATAAATTTAGATGTCTTATATTATTATACATTTTACAGTATTATTTTAATTATAACGTAAAAATCGAATTAAGTATTTTATGTGTATTGTATATATACCTATATATTATATATAACCTATATTATTGTTTATTTATAATCATAAATAATATTATATTTTCTAAATTTATTAATCAACATGAACAATTAAAATAAAAGAGAAATTTTCCCTTTAAAAACAGGCAGTAATAAATAATAGCTTCATTAATAATATTAGGGTGATGTACTGATTGTTTTATCGATTGTACTTAACAATCGCATAAAAAATTAATTTTTTAATCATAAAATAAATAAATATATTAAACAATTTTTAGTACTTAATTTAAAATATTATTTTTAATTAAATTTAATAATTTACCAAGATATATTATTATATAATATTATAAGTTATAAAGATTTTGTTTTTTTCTAAGGCAATTTTCCATGTTAATTATTTTAAATATCATGATTTAGAAATTTCAAATACTCACATCAAAATCTTATTAATTATTAATAGTAGGTAAGTATACACAATAGATATATTTTAAAATTATATTACATAAATATAGGTAATTTAAAATTAAAGGATATGATAGAAGGAAAGAAAACTGCAAGACGTCCACGAAATTCTTCTATAGGACGAATTAAATGTGACGCAGGAGTCAAATCTTTAAGAGACTTAAAGAAAAAGCGAGCAAACGGTCAAAATGAAGAATTGGAGTTATAAGCCAATCTTCGGGTTGAAAAAAAAACCTGCAGTCATGTGAATAAATACAATTAATAATAATTTGCCACGGAAGAGTCAAATTCAAATGTGATATTTTTCGAGTGAGAATACGAGTGTGTATTTTAATTTTATAAAAAGGTATAACGCGTATGATTGAGCATTTGTACGAAACGCAAATTGTTTGAAATCGTATATAAATACGAATTATTATAATATAGGCGCGTACAATCGAATCATTGGAATTTTAATCGAATATAATTTCACCCTTAATATTATTTTGTTTATTTCACTGTACCTAATTTAACGTATTATTACGAATTTATAAGTAATTTACGGCTTTTTTTTTTTTGTCCGTACCATCGCGTAAAATCTCGAATGACGTGGAAGCGTCGTTAGTTTTTTTCCATTTATCCGATTTACGTTTATATTATATTATAAATAATAATAATAAGCAGGTAAAATAAAAGTACGTATAATATACACGATGACATGTTATATATTCACCCTATACGCGTTGTGTACGTATAAATAGATATAATTAAGGTCCCGCGTAGGAGTAAAACATAATATACCTATACCAAGGTAAAACGCGTACAAGTCCAATATAATTACCACGAGAATCCTGGGTCCGGTGCGTATACGGTTAACAGGATTACTGCTGATTAGGAGGGGGTATAATATATATATATACCATTCCTAGTAAAGTTGTATATATATATCTTCGGATGACGATGACACACGTATATATATATACAATTGATTTAGTAAGCAGTCCACGGATTCGGTCCGTCTGTTATGATATATATATAGAGGGTAAAGAAAGACACGACTTGATTGGTCGACCGGAACGTCTTCGCCCTGTCACCGCTATCCCTGTTATCCTTATATAGGTATATATATATAACGTGTGTTTATGGGTTAGGTGCTGCTCTTTTGCTCGGTCGTCCGCTGCCGTTTTCGTATTCAACGGAGCGCCGGCACAATCAACCCCCGAGGGCGGCCAAACTTTCTTCCGCCGCGCGCCGGGGCCGTTTTAACTTCCATACACCGTCACCAGAAAACAATCCTCGTCGGTCTGCACCATATTATTATTATTATTATACATGTATATAATACATATTATATATATACACGTCGCAGAGTAGGTATTATCACGTGGAATCAAGCGGGATTCGTGAGCTCGTATCAGAAGAAAAACACAGCAAAGTCGTCCGTGCATGGCAATGGCGAATAGTAGGTAGGTACGCATTATTTTACCTCGCGGTTAGCGAAGCCCGCTTGTTTGGTATATTATCACATTTGTCATTCCGATCGCGTGTGTACACAAATCTTGCCGGGTCCTAAATTCTCCAAGTCTTCAGCAGTCCTGTCGCATTTCGTATATAATACGTTCCACTCAAATATATCTATATATATATACACGTTATAATGTAATAGGCGTATCTTATACCGTCACGCGTATAGATTGAATCGATATAATATATATAAATGTGTTTTCCAATTTTCCAATTTTTTTTCTTCTTCTGCCAACTGATATTTGTCCAACAATCTGCCAGAAGTTACCCGGGTAAGATTGATTTGGCAATCTTGGTTATTCCTTGATAAATCGTCTGTCCGCGGAGAATTAACGTGCGGGGGTTTCTGTTCGCCTATACCTATACATTATATATTATATGTGCACGTGTACTCGTATTATATACGTTATACATAGGTCTAATGAACGACCGACAGTGCATTTTTCACCGTATATTTTCTCGGGGGTACTCAACGTCCGTGTAGAGCAACTAATCTACTTTAAGTACGAACATTGCCGATTTACGATTTTACACAACGCCCGATCACCTCGAGCAAATGAATAAAGCGTTTTATTGCCACAAGAGGGTTATTATTATTACGTTAGGTCTATGAAGAAAACAACGCGCGAGGGGTAGTTTCAATAAATTGATTTCAATCGAAATATTTACTAACTGTACAGTGTACATATTTTAATCTGTAAATATTACATATAATATACCTAATATGTTAAACGACATTTTATGTAACGAATTTAAATTATTTTATATTTTTATAATATACGCTACACGATAAAATAATATTATATAATATTATTACTTATTATAGAACAATAAATTCTAATTATTTCCAAATTTTATTTAAATTTATTGCACAAATATTATTTCATACTCGTGCAATATTTTGATGATATTAATCTCGGTCGTATAATTTTATTATCATAGAAATACAGAATATAATTATATTGTGTAATCACTATATTATCACTATTATATTGAGATTAAAAGTCTTATAAATATATAGTTTACAATAGATATTCTGATTTTATGTTTTGTGTTCTAAGGATTACGATAAATGTTAATATGTATATTCGCTTAAATTATTACAAACAACGATACAACGTGTTGAAAGATTAAATAACTATATTTATTTGAATATTATTATATAGCATTTAGTGTATTAATTATAACTTCTAGCACAATATAGAAAAATGTGATAAAGTGGCGAACGTGTTTGTAATGAAGACTGTGCTTTTGATTTTTATTATATACGTACAATATTATGTAAAGACCATTTTCGGATGAAGTTGTAATAATAATTGATCTGATCATTAAACGATAATTGGATCGATATGACGAGAGAAACGTGTCGGTTGTTTCGTCGTCATCGACGGTAAAATGACGAAAGTTCATCAAAATCTCCGATGATGATTTTTGACACCAGTACTTACAAAAAAAGCAAAGTACAATAAAAAACGCATAAAATTTACGTGTATTTTGGCCATTTTGGGTATCTGTAAGAAATTATTACTGCAAAAATGTCTTCGGATAAGAAAATACTTAAATTAATTGTTAACAACACGATATAAATATGTTATTAAAAAAAAAGTTTCACGACCAATTTGCAGAATGCGATCGAAGTAACGGAAGAAATGTTAGTGGCGTATACAATCCAATAACGATTCGATAGTTATGGTTAATATTTTAATAATATACTCGTATTATATTTTTCACAAGACAGGAAATATTCACGTCAGTTTTTATAAATATTAATTTATGGATATTTTATGATGATAACATAATTATTAATTATACTAATTTATACATTTAATTAACAATATTTTAGATTATGTCATTATAGTCTTCTGTATATTGTTTTCAAAATATTGAATTCAATTAATTATATTTTACTCGTGATGCAAATCCATAACTGGATAATTTGTATTGTAATGAGTAATTAGTATAAATTATGTTTGTATATAGACATTTAATAATGATAAAAAAAAAAAAAAAAAAAAAACATCAAAAGAGAAAAGAGTTATATGGTTTTCGACAAAATAACTAAATTCGATATCATTATAATCCATAGTGACAAAAATTTTAAATTCAGTAAATTCATAATATTTTGGTAGGTTATTTGACCGTTCACTTTCAGTAGTGAAACTATAATTACAAAAATTTATAATTTAAATTAATTTTTTATGTCATACGATGTAATAGACTTACTATACTATTACCAATTTAAAAACAATCTTTCATAAATATAAAATATATTAGGTATATAAAAATCACACATCGTTGCAAAATCGAATAATATTTGTGTCTTCGTAATCATAAATAAACATGTTATTACGAGTATAATGTATATCAACAAGAAAATAATTTCCACTTGATTACTTTATTACACATATGGATACACATACTAAATGCAGTAAACATTGATAAATTATCATACACTTAAAAAAAATATTTTCATATGGATTCGATTATATTCAGCATTTTTTGACATAATATATATAAATATGGTCGACTAAACATTAAACGATAATCGAAATTTAATACAGTTCAAGCCATTGAAGTAAAAACTGATATTTTTTGACTAAGTGTTAATATACATCATATTTCGTGTTTTACTATTTTTCTTGGAAAATTACAGACTTACGACAAATTTTGTAAATTTATTTTTTATGCGCAAAATTAAAATACATAATTAACTTTCTATATATTTTTTCGCTAAGTACTATAGTTTTTGAGTTGAATTCATAAAACTACAAAACTACCTTCTATGGAAAATTTTCAACCCTCTTGAGGCACGTTAAAGGGTGAGTCATTATGACAAAATTTAATCCAAATTACTTAGGTACTCATTATAATGAACAAAATGGCGAATACCTGGCTAAAGAATATTTTAAAAAAATTTCTTCTTCTATAACTAAGGACCACCCTAAATTGTATATTAATGCTTTATTGATATCTATCTTTTACAAGTTACAAATAATGACACTTAAATTTCGTTAATTTTTTTGATGCTGTAATATAATATGCATGTATAGGTACTGAATTAAATTATTATATTATTTTATTATATGAATACATATACATAACATAAATTTGTATTTTAGCCACATTTGAAATAAAATGAAGATAATAATTATTATAATATAATCAGTAAATTTTATAATTAATGTGATTATAAAAATTAACATTTTCAACAACCTTATATATTTGAATAGCGTGTTTTAAAATATAATATACGTATTAAGTTGATTTAGTAACTTTAAATTTAAAATTCGTATTATACACTAAGATAATAAAAGTCAAGGAATTATTATTTTTTTAAATAATTTATTTATTAATTTAATAATATATAATAGTTATTAACGATGTTTTAATTTTAATATTATAATAATATATAGTATAATATAAGATATGAGATTATGGGAAATCATAAATTTAAATAAAAATAATTTTCTCTTGAATTCGACGAACTGTAAAAGTTTACATAAATAAATAACTTAAGATAATAATTATTAAAATTAAATTAAAAAATAATTTTTATTTTATCATACAATAAGATAAAATTATTTTAGTACTTATTTAACATATTTGATTAATTATACATATTAAAATTATTTACTATTATTTTAATATTATATTATATTATTAATATTAATAATGGTAAATTTAGATTTTTCAACATTTAACTAAAAAATTATCGTATATATTATTTTGTTTTGTCAAAAATGTTTGGTCTGTAATCGGTTCTTTTTTTTTTTTGCCATAAAGTGTAAATAAGGACAAATTGGCGCGTTCTTCCATTCTGATAGCGTTTCTTCCTAATGGTGTCACGCTTACGTCGTTGTCTCAGATCAACGTTTGCACATTTGGGATCAATGATTGCAGGCTCAGTTGTAATAATTTACGAACCGATTTATCTTAATATATTCTGAAAATAGCCAATATATTTCCATCATGGAGTTATTTGATTTTTTTTATTGTTATTATCGTCAATTTTCAATACTTATGTGATAGGTATATAATATATTTTATTACAGAACACCCATTCAAATTAATTAACAATATTTGTTTGATTTTCCATTTTGTTCATACAAAAAGAAAAAAATATTCAATTTGTAAATTTTCATATTAGTTGTACGAGTAATCGGCTATTTGGAAAAGATATTGATATAAAAACAGAATAATTATATTATACTTATTTCATAATAATTAATCGCACAATTTTTTGATAAAAATCACACATAATATGCTGGTAAACCTAAAGATGAAATTTGACAATATTTTAGCATTTTTAATAAAATTTTAGGCTGTCCAACTTTTAATAAGCTTATATTTAATATAATATATGAATTCTTAAATATTATTAATAAAATGTTTGCATCAAGTTAGAATTTTATAGTAATTTTATTAAAATTATAATGTATAAAATTATATACTTACATTATAAAGATATATGTTTTTAATTTTTTTCAGAATGTCGTAGTGATGGTTGATTTCTTAATTATTCTATTTTTAAAACAAGCGGATTATGGAGAGTGTTATTATTGTAATGTTAATGATACATTAAAAAAGTAGTGTTGTAATAATGAAGTTAGATATATTATATTAGTTTTTCATTTTTATATAATAATAATTTTGATGTATATTATTTAATAGTTATTTAGTATTATAATAATTCATTACACGTATAGACATATTTGATTTACACCTTACACGTAACGTTTTCCACTTTACAACATAAGTATTGTTATTTTTGTTTACAATAAATAAATTGTAAATACATAATAAGTTAACAAATACTGTTTACAATACAATGTGTGATTCTATATTGGATAAACGATGCTTTATAATTATTTGAATATATTGTATTCGCTTTCGAGTACTTGATATTCATATAGGATCGTGTCAAAAGTCAAAACTATAATAATAATAATTATTTGTTTGCATAATTGATACTTCTTATTATTATGTACACAAAGGAAATGTGTAAACTCTATTCCAAATACTAATATTTAGTATTTATATATAAGATTGTCGAGGAAATTAAACTTAATAATTCATCTCACGGTCATATTTTTATTACGAATTTCACAAAACGTTCATAATTATATTAAATATAATAAGTCTTAATTATTTAAAAATAACAACAACAACAACAACAACAACAACAACAATAATAATAATAATAATAATAATAATAATAATAATAATAATAATTATAATAATATGTATTTCCGTTTTTTTAAATGTATACTGCAATTGAATGTATTTTGAATTTTAAAGATAATTTTTATTTTATTTTGTTACGTCTTACTTACAGTTCTTAGTTGTTACGAGCTTATAAAACGAAAACAAAACGACGAAGATGGCCGCGAAGTGCTGTGGATTTAATTGTTCTAATTATTCGTATTATATAATAAAGGTCCCCCCGGTTGTGCTACTGTAAAGGACTAAATGGAAAATAAATAAATAGAATTAAATTATTTGATTGTATTGCTCGATAATTATTATTTAATTTAAACAAAAGTTCTGGCGAAGTGGCGACACGAAAACGTTGATAAAATAAAAGACGTAATATTTTGCGTATTTATATTACATATTCGAATAAACACGGATATTCGTGATTATTGTTACTTTATTTTATATATTCGTAGGCATTTTTATCATTTTCTGACGTGAAAAACCACGTATGAAGTTATGAAAAATTCGAATTCGTAAAATATCGAAGAGTGCGCATGAGTAGGTACAATGTCCTATAATCGGCGTGTTCATTGCATCGCGGATTTTCATTTATATACCGGGTTTATACATCGAGATTAAAAATGACACCTAATAATATTTAGGTACCGACACAATAATTTTATATGGTTGTTGCTGTCGTTAGGTGACTATACGGTCGATGAAAAAATCGCACAACACAATTATGTAAAATTATGTATAATACATTTATGTACTAAGATAATTAAAAATAAGTGAGTAACACAATACTAAGCTTGTTAGTATAAATACTAAAAAGGGTTTAAACACGTAACAACGTATAACGTGTGTTTGTGTAAAATAGAAAAACACAAAATACTATAGTAAATTGTTTTAAACAAAACACGAGTTCAAATTAACTGTTTAAAACTTACGGGCAGTGTATCGCACATCACGCAGGTACGTGATGACTCGGACGTCGAAAAACGACCGACCGAGTTGGGTTAGGTATTAACCCAGTGTTTCTCAATCTTTTTTTTTTTTTTTAGGTGTTTATCCTAGTCGAAAGAGTCGATTCGAGAAGCAAAAAATTATTCATAATTTCTTATCTCTTGATTTGTTATACTCGTACCTATACGTATATATTTACATATAGGTATAGGTACTATGGAAAAATTAAGATTTTCGCCACTCCGCAGGTCGAAGTCGAATCCCAGTCGAAAAATTTGATTCCAGAAGCAATATAAAATATAATACATCGTATAAGTATAATTAATACGTATATTGAAACGAGCGAATTTATATCGGTTTACATTATACTTTCCTCCAAAATTATATTATATATACCTATGCGGTATTATTATTATTATTTGTACGGGTACGTGCTTTAAATTTCGATGCCGTTTAAAACGAATGAATCTTGATTAAACTCTGATTAAGTTGTCTCTTCGTTTTTATATATTAGACGGGCGGCGGCCTTCTCGAAAGAAAAATAAACCGCGTTGAACACATCACGAAGTTATAATACAATATATTTATATTGACAGCGCGTTTTTTTTTTTTTTTTTTTTTTTTTTTTTTTATGTCGGGAAAATATTTTTTTTTATAAAATGCGCATATCTAATAAGTATTATATAAATACGTTATAAACGTTGGGGTGTTAAAAATGGAAGAAAAAAATAATAATATAAGAAAAAAATACGACTCGGTACCTATCCGGTTACAAAATTTCTCGTCGTCGCGAATAATATTATAATAATATTACGAAACGGCGGACGGACGAAACCAGTGGCTTTTCTTCTTCCGCGACTCTCATCCCTGCCGTTCCGTTCCTACCCTTGGCCTTTTCTCCGACGGCCGCCGTCTAAAATAATAATATAATATATAATTCCGTTATCGTCGTCGGCCGGCCGCGCGGCGGCGTTAAGATACACCTAGGACACGCCCACGCGACGTTTGCGCACCGCGTTTGTCGCCTGTAATTGGTTTAGCCGTCGGTTTGGGCGACACGCGCGGCCCGCGGCGGTTTCGCCGTAGGTGGTGGCGGCGGAGCGCATCGCCTGCGGACAACCGCGGCGGCGGGCCCACGTTAGTCGCGTGCCGCCGGGGGGACGTGGACGACACGACGCGCTTGGACGGCTCGCTCTCGGTCCGACCGAACGTGTCACTCTGGGACGCGAGTTCACGACGCGCGCTCACGTTTCACATTCCCGGCGAACCGTTTGGCCCCGTGCGTATTGGTGATGCGACTATGAAGCCGCGTGGTCGCCGCTGCAGCATCACACAAATGTGGTGCAAAGCGTTTTTCGTGACGGTCGGATTGCTGTGCGAGTTGGCCGCCGCCGCTTCGCCACCAGGTCAGTGGATTCCGATTCGGCCACGCTTGTTTTGAAATTCCCTATACAATTTTATTTAGTTTATGACGCATTTCCGATGCGAAAATATTGGAACGACTCATTTGGTCGAAAAATACGATACAATGATTTATTTTGCCAACGAATCAAATATAAATATTATAAAATTGAAAATTATATTATATAATCTATTTGACACGAAAACATTTTTACTTTATCGTAACGGATATTAGATTAAAATTTTCAATGTTGAAATTTTTATTAACATCATTTGCACGAGACGTTAAAACTTAAATATTGTAAAAAAAAAAAAAGAAACATTTTAATTGTGCAAAGTTTAAAATGTGTTTTAAACCAAAAACCTACTTGAAATTTGTTGTAGGAGTACTTACTATATTATATTTGTTTCTTTATGTTCTGATATTTTTATGAATTTCATTTGCACATTATACATACATTATTATAAATTTCACGAAAGGAAATCAAATTTTATTAATATTTTCTTATTACAAATTGTATTACCAAGTTAAATTGAATAATTCATCTCGTGATCATATATATAATTAATATTATGTTTATGCATTATATTGACTTAAATGACATAATATAATTATATTTCATTTACGATAATTAAATATTTATCGTGGAGTGTAAATTGAATTTTACATTTCATAAATAATTTCATCTGACTGATCTCAATACATTTTGATTGTGTTGTTAAATTTTTTTGTTCAATAATATTATGCAAATGATATAATATTAAATTTTGAAATTAATCAATTTATTTTTATTATTATTTTTTTTATTATTATTTAATTGTTCAGCTATAATATAATTATTTAAAACAAACGTTTTATTAAAAAATACAACAATTTTTTTAATTAAAATATATTAAAATACACCTCATAGTATCAATGGTATTATAAAATTATAATTACTTGTAATGTTTTTTATTTCGAATACTTATTATTCTAATAAAACACTAAACCTAACCTATTGATAATAAGTTTTATTTAAATAATAGCGTTAAGTTTATTTGTTTGTTTGTTTTTTTTTTTTAGTGTTTACGAGTTATTAATACCTTTCTGAGATAAATATATTATCAATCAGATATTGTTCTTAATATTATGATTATATAATTAATGTTATTAATATATCAATGTGTATGAAAAATGTCAAGAAATGAATATATTGTTCAATAATATGCACTATTATATTATGTGCGTTATTGTTTTTGTGTTTGTGTCCTCAATATCGATTTATAAAATATAAAATATAAAAATATGAAATAACAAGGGCGAGGACGAATGAAATGAGACTGAATAATGTACGTCATTCGATTTTGTGCATAATTTTGATTTTCATTACAGACAAATCGATATAATTATATTATTAACTGTACTCGTATAATAATGAATTTAACTTTTTACAAAAAATTTGCAACGATGGGGTATTGTTAAAAGTTATATACACATTTTTCTTCATATTTGTCGAGACTCAGTCGAATATTACTTATTATTGTACATTTGTACTTAAAAAAATAAATCTCAATAATTTTTTTTTTTAAAATATTTTTTAGTCTTTGGAAATTGAAATGGTTGTTGCAAAAAAAATAAAGACGAAAATTTCTATGTAACATTCTAAGTATAGGTACATACATATATTATATAAATATAATTTTATAAATTTCTAATCCCGAATTATAAAAAGAGTAATATATTAATATTTAAAATTATATTTTTAATTTAAATTATTTTAAATTGTGATTTAATAGGGGATCATAACGGTACTATTAAAAATAGACTGGTATTAAGTCTCGTATTTTCGCGTGCCAACAACAGAGTGCCAACACTCGTCAATCTTGGATGTCTTCTTATAGACGTTTATAATAACGAATCGAGTATGATAATATTTACGATTTATTTTACGAGTTGAAAATACAATGTACAAATAGTAAAAAACGGATATGTAATATTCGCGTATTTGAGGTTATTCAATATTCTGTATCGGCTATTGGTGTTGTAATGTTAAATTCGGTCATCAACTCCATTCGGTCATTTGTAATCAGGCCCTTTATATTATAATTGTCCAATGTGGACCCTATATGTCTCTTAATCTATAATTTCTATGTGTAGCTAGTTTTAAGTTAAGTTTTTAAATTGTTTGCGTTGTAACCTATATATTAAGTCCTATATATAATATATAGTTAAAACGGATCTTTCCGTATATTTGATAAAATAAATAAATATAGACTCGCGTTTTCCTGTTGTCGTTTTTTGGCGGACGCCATTATATCCGTCCGGTCGTGCGGTTTACCACGAATTGAGATTACACTCTTAACGTTATTATTTTTTTAAATTATGCGCTTATCATCAATATTATAATATATATACGGTTATTCCGAGAATTCGATATATTTCGTAATATTTTGTTCGTTATGCTAATTTTAACGATTACATTACGTCATCAATATTTTTTATCTGTGCCGTACAGATAGAATTTCGATTTCCGTACGAATACCGTATACGTCCGTTTTGGATAACACGACAATATAATAATATAACGTTATCAATAATATTTACTGATACGTTTTGTTAGTCCGTAACAACACTCATATAAATATTATTGTGTAATTATCACTCGTTTTCGGCCATAATTGTGCAAATAAATCAAATTATCATTATTATAATCAATAATTATACACTGTATAAATTGTGTGTTTTTTTGTGCCACTGCCGTGAAAAAAATTATCCGTTCGACAAAAACCATAGCCTTGGTAACGTGTTTTGTCCAGTAGACCGCGAATGATTACACGCCGCATATTTATCGGAAAACCTGGTAACCGACGTGTGATGTGCGGTCGGATACGGTGTTAAAGAGTTTCAAAGTCTTAATATTTTATTCGAGCGATTCAAAATCCGAAATCCATTAAATACAAACAAAATGTGTAGTTATTATTTTTAATAACGCGTATATGTATAAAAAATAGTTTCGTACGTACACGGGCGTAAAAAAGAAGATTAAACGTAATAAAAAGCGGAGGGTTTTTTTCTTTTAAAAAGAAACATCCCCGTTTCAATTCAACTTTACTATTTATTTTTCATAGATTTAACGATTAAAATTTCGTTATCAGAGTGATTTTTTTAGCTAACATAAAATAGTTTAAAAACAAACTTGAAATTCGCAATAATTTTTCGTAAACGCGCAAGTAGATATTTTTTTTTTTTTTATAAAATTTCGTAAAATATAAAAATATCAAATATGGCGACGATAAGAGAGTTTGAATCGCCGAACAAATCGAAAACGCGCGTGTTCGTCTATACGCGAGAAATCGTGTCGTATTTTTAACGGTCTTAAGCGTGGCGAAACACCGTCCCTTCGATGGATTGAAATACGATGCGCAACAAATGTCATAATATTATGTTTTTCGACCGGGATAAGATTATATATATGTATATTTTTTTCCCAGGGTATTTTTTTTCGTTTCATCCCTTCGACGGTTAGGGATAGGTATACATTATTATATAGTTATTTTACGAATGAAAATATTTATGCATATCATAATCGTGTATGATATAATGACGATGATTATATGCACGGGCATGTAGGCCGAATAGTGTAACATGAATATTCATTCGTCGACGACCGGTGTATAAATAACATGACCACTTTTTTATTCTTTTTTTACCATAACTTCCCCGTACATCGCAGCGTACTTAAAAAAAAAAAAAAAA